>SJYA01001945.1:538114-562279 GCA_006410615.1 Neotragus moschatus | reverse complement strand
GCACAGAGTTGGACACGACTGAAGCGACTTAGCAGCAGTAGCAGCAGCTATACTCTCTCTCCCTTTCAATCACACAGCAGCTTAACTTTTCAGTACATCTTGCATCTTTTAATTATCTCACATGAGTCCAACAACCACCATATGTACAGCTGATTCTTAGAGAACAAAATATTAAGTCAGCTGACACCAAAAGAACAGTCAGTGCATGCTCCAAAGCCACATCGAGACAGTACTGGTCTGGCAACTACCAAACTGATCAATCAAACAAGACAAAGACATTCATTCCTCATTCCCTGTCCCTGTCCCGTCTTCTTGAGATCTCCATCAAGCGTATAGTCACTTTTCCACAAACAGGATCTATGACGCCAATTGAAACCTTTGCACACGATCTTAGCTATGTGACACTTCCTGTGCCTTATCGCTCTTCTGAGCTTACTCTGGATCCAAACAGAATCAATCTGTCCTTCCAGGCTCTGAGGCCCATTCTTTCATTTCAGCCTCAGCCCCAGACATGAGTAGTTCCACAGCAAATTCTGTCTGGCACCAAACTGCATCAGGTGCCAGCAAGGGCTTCCCTGCTGAAAGTCAAAGAATCATGTCCCTGCCACATGCTGTTTATTCATGGTCAATTACCATAGTTACACCAGAAACAATTCTGAGAACCTATAGGATTTTTTATTGCCACTGCTGCTGCTGCTAAGTCGCTTCAGTTGTGTCCAACTCTGTGCGACCCCATAGATAGCAGCCCATCAGGCTCCCCCATCCCTGGGATTCTCTAGGCAAGAATATTGGAGTGGGTTGCCACTTCCTTCTCCAATGCATGAAAGTGAAAAGTGAAAGTGAAGTCGCTCAGTCACATCCGACTCTTAGTGACCCCACTCTTAGCAACCCCATGGACTGCAGCCTACCAGGCTCCTCTGTACATGGGATTCTCCAGGCAAGAGTACTGGAGTAGGGTGCCATTCAAAATTCAAAACATCCAATTAGCTACCCATATAGGAAACAAGAAGAAAACATTTAGCAACAGACGTTTCTTGAGCTTTCCCTTTCGGAGTTAAATGTGCCTTTGGAAAAAGTCAGATATGCCTCCATCAGCCCTGATCTTCAGATTCAGAGAAAGAAATGGACTTACTTCATGGAGTTCTGCTACCCCGATGGCTTATTTCACACAATATGAAAGAGTACAGTTGCTGAGACCAGAATACCTGCCTTCTTAGGTATATCGGGAGAGGTAGCACATGGCTATAAACTCTGTGCAAATCTTCAGGTGTGCTGATGCCGCTTCTAAGTCACTAATCAGTCTAGTTTACACATAAATTGCTTCTTTCCCAGTCTTCATATAATAAAATGTTAGCCTCTGCAATTCCATGAATTTGAGCAAAATCTGTGAGTTGGTGATGGACAGGGAAGCCTGGCATGCTGCAGTCCATGGGTTCACAAAGAGTCAGACGCAACTGAGTGACTGAATTGAACTGAACTTTGAAACTACCTAGGGCATTCGGTTTTGCTTTTTTTTTTTTTTTAATGTGGGCCATTTTTTTAAAAAGTCTTATTGAATTTGTTACAATATTGCTTCTGTCTTAAGTTCTGGTTTTTTGGCCAGAAGGCATGTGGAATCTTAGCTTCCCAACCAGGGATAGAACCCACACTCCCTGCACCAGAAGGCAAAAGTCTTAACCACTAGACTGCCAGGGGAGTCCCACTAGTGCATTCTATGAGCTCGAAATCTAGCTCCTCTGGAGAATAGGGCAAGGAGAGCAGAAAGGACCCCTTTCTCCACTCTCATCACTTTTTCCTTAAGAGGATTCAATTCAGAGGTCTCCCAGACACAAGAAGAAGGGCTCGGTTTAGGTCCAAAATATTTTCTGTGCTTAAAATACAATACGTAGTTGCCACAACTCTAATTGAATTAGGTATTAGTTCTTGAAGAGGAGTAAGTTGTATTTCAAAGGTAACCTTTCATACGTACATATAAATTCAACTCAATGTATTTCAATACATATAATAAAAATACAGCTTTATTGAGAGACCCTGAAGAAGTATACATATCATTGACTTCTGGGATATAATTAAATTATATCTCTATTCTTTTAAGTTAATTTTTTGGCCACATGGCTTGCGGCATCTTACTTCCTTGATCAGGGATTGATCAGTTAAATGTGCCTTTGGAAAAGGTCAGATATGCCTCCATCAGCAGTGAAAGCGCAGAGTCCTAATGACTAGACCACCAAGGAATTCCCCAGATCTCTATTCCTGATTCAAAAAAGTAGTTTACAGTATGATTGATTTCCTCATTTTCTTTTCATTTTTTATTTCATTTAATGGGTTTTTAGTGAAATATGATTGACATGTAATACTGTATTAGTTTTAGATGTACAATATATTAATTTAATATAGTATGTATATATTGCAAAATGATCATGGCAATAAGTCTACATTAGTTACAAATTTCTTTTCTTGTGGTAAGCATGTACTCTCTTAGCAACTTTCAAATATCCAATATGGTGTGTGTGTGTGTGTGTGTGTGTGTGTATGCTTAGTCACTCCATCGTGTTGGACTCTTTGCGACCCATGGATTGTGGCCCACCAGGCTCCTCTGTCCATGGGGATTCTCCTGGCAACAATACTGGAGTGGGTTGCCATGCCCTTCTCCAGGGGATCTTCTCAATTCAGGTATCAAGCCCAGGTCTCCCACATTGCAGGCAGATTCTTTACTGTCTGAGCCAATATGGTATTATTGATTATAAGGTTGTAAGGTCGCCTCTTAACAGAACTTGGCTTTTTTACCTTTCATGCTCAGTCACTAAGTTGTGACCAACTCTTTGCGACTCCCTGGACTGTAGCCCACCAGGCTCCTCTGTCCATGGGATTTCCCAGGCCAGGATACTGGAGTGGGTTGCCATTTCCTCTTCCAGGGGATCCTCCCAAACCAAGGATCAAACCTGTGTCTCCCACATTGGCAGGCAATTCTTTAACACTGAGTCACCAGGGAAGCCCATTTATACCCTTAAGTGAAGTGAAGTCACTCAGTCATGTCTGACTCTTTGCAACCCCGTGGACTGCAGCCCACCAAGCTCCTCTGTCCATTGGATTCTCCAGGCAAGAATACTGGAGTAGGTTGCCATTTCCTTCTCCAGGGGATCTTCCAGACCCAGGAATCAAACCCAGGTCTCTCGCATTGCGGGAAAATGTAGGCAGACGCTTTAACCTCTGAGCCACCAGGAAGCCCTTACTGAGAAGTAAATTTCAATCTAGGTAAACAGAAGAGGCACAGATCTAGCCCTGGGTCTCAGTAATTCAGGCAATCACTCCAGCCCTGGGATTTGAGTACAGTGACCACCGTATCAGTTTGTTTGTTTGTTTTTATTCTGCTGGGTCTTTGTTGCAGAACACTGGGCTGTTTGTTGAGGCACACAGGCTCTCTAGTTGCATGGGCAGACTTAGTTGCCCCATGGCATGTGGGATCTTAGTTCCTTGACCAGGAACTGAAGTCCCTGGATTAGAAGGAGGATTCCTAACCACTAAACTACCAGGGAAGTCCCCAACATATCAGTTTTAGGCCTGCAAGTCCCCAACCCAAGAAACCATAGTCTGATGAACACTTGGACACCGGGTTACACTCCGAAGGAGCCAAGAAACCAGGCAGTGCCTCTGGGAATGAGCCAGGACAAGAAGGCAATACTATCAACTAGCACCTCCTAGAAACTGCCATCTCCCTTAATAAAAACATGCCAGACACACCAAGGCTAGTAATGAAGAGAATATTTCCTACGAAGAAGAGACATTTGTCTGCAGAGATTCGCATTCCCTTGAAAGATTTTTGTTATCACTCCATTGCCACCTGGGCCTGGGAAAGGAAAGAGATGGCAGAAGCAATCTGCTCTGGCCCTCAGCCCCTCTGCATATTCCCTGTGGATGTCTCGAAAATGCAAGACTCTGACCACTCTTCAGCCAGGCCATTTCTCAGGGTTGTGTTTGCAGCTGGCAACCTTAAGGGCAAGGTAACCTTCCCAGCTGAACAAAGAGCTGCCTCAGTTCTTCTTTCTTCCGGGCAGCCCCCCCAGGCTCATTCCTCCTTCCTAAATGCACAAGAAAGCATCCACAGTGGATCACTCCATGAGACTTAGGCACACAAGGAACTGAAATACACATCTCTCACATAAGTTACAACAGTATTTTTTGAATGGGTCTCTTAGAGTAAAGGAAATAAAAGCAAGAATTAATAAGTGGAACCTAATTAAACTTAAAAGCTTTTTGCACAGCAAAGGAAACCATCAACAAAATGAAAAGACAACCTACTGAATGGGACAAAAGTATTTGCATATGACATAACTGATGGAAGATATTATTCAACATATAGAAACACATCATAGAACTCAACATCAAAAAAATTTTTTAATGGGCAGAAGAACTGAATAGACATTTTTCCAGAAAGGAACTGCAGATGGTCAACAAGCACATGAAAAGATACTCAACATTACTCAGTGTCAGTGAAATGCAAATCAAAACTACCATGAAATATCTATCACCTTACACCTGTCAAAATGACTATCTTCAAAAAGAATACAAATAACAAACGTTGGCAAGGACAAAGAGAAAAGGGAACTCTTGTACACTGTTGCTGGGGATATAAATTGGTCCAGCCACTGCAGAAAACAGTACGGAGGTTTCTCAAAAAACTAAAAATAGAACTACCATATGACCTAGCAATTCTACTCCTGGTTATATATCTGAAAAAAGTACTAATTTGAAGAGATACATGCACCCCAATGCCTATAGCAGCATTATTTATCATTGTCAAGATATGGTAGTAACCTAAGGGTCCACCAACAGATGAATACACACACACACACACGCATACACACATACACAGTGGAATATTACTTGGCCATAAAAAAGAAGGAAATTATGTCATTTGCAGCAATTTGGATGGACTTGAAGGGTATTATGCCAAGTGAAATAAGTAAGACAAAGACAAATACTATATGATGTGACTTATATGTGAAATGTAAAGATACAATAAACCAGTGAATATAACAGAAAGAGCAGACTCACAGGTAAAGAAAACAGGCCTACAGTCACCAGTGGGGAGCAGGAAGGGGAAGGGGCAATAAACAGGTGGGGGAATTAGAGGAATAGCCTATTAGGTAAAACATAAGCTACGTACATATATTGTACAACATGGGGAATAACTGTCAATAGGGTATAACCTTAAAAATTATGAATCACTATATTGTCCACCTGTAAATTATATAATATTATACAGCAACTATATTTTAATTTAAAAAATGAAAAGATGAAGCATGCCTATAGTGAAATATTTAAATGGATTAAAGGACGAAGCAGTCTAAAGACAAAGAGTGCATACTATTGCTTTTGAATAAAAACGCAAAACAAGCTGCTCATAGAACCATCATCTCAATAATGACTGAGATTCAGTTTTTTACGAGCTTGCCTAACCTTTCAGTCACTAGCAATGGTTTCATTCCCAGCTCACGACTCCTCCCTAGCCTTCTCTGCATTCCTGTCCTTTACTCGGAAACTTAAGCTTCACAGAACAAGCTGACCATGAAGCCCACCCCTCAGAATGCTGCTGCCCACCTGCCACCACATCCTAGCACAAGGTTGAGAATAACTGGTCAGCCGTGGGGAGAGACCTGGCCTCACTGCCTCAGAGCCAGTCTTGTAGAGAGAGACCAGGTCAACCCTGGCATCCTGAGAACCCAAATCACAGCACCATATAGTAGGATTCTTTTAATAAAAACTCAGAAATGTACGGGACTCTGCAGAATGATCGGGAGCTCAGAGCTGTCTGTCTTTTCAAACATTATTTCCTTAATATAAAGACACCAGAAAAGAGCTCTTCACAAAATTCACTCAAATCCCCTTCTCTCCTCTGTATCCTCTTTTGTTGATGACGTTTTTAATAATTATCTGATTGCAGAAAAACTCCACAAATCCAGGTTGAAGAGTTATGTTTAAAAATGTCTATTTTTTATTTGGTATTGGGGAATAGCTGATTAGTAAACCATGTGACAGTTCAGGTGAACAGTGAAGGGGCTCAGCAATACATACACGTGTCCATTCTCCCCCAAAACTCCCCTCCCATCCGCTGCCACATAACATTGAGCAGAGTTCCCTGTGCTCTACAGGAGGCCCTGTTGGTTATCCATTTTAAATATAAAGTGCTATATTATTTCTAATATATTATTGTTTTGGGCACACGTGTGCAGGTACCTGTATCTCTGGCTTGACTTCTATCCTCCATTCTCTTTGGATCTTGGTGATACCCTGACAATTGTTCTTATTTTCTTGGTTGTAACTAATGAATGCCAAATGACCCAATACAAGTAGAATATACCACTTGGACCATCAGAGGAGTGATTTTAAAGGATTTAGTGTTCTGTTTGGGGGCTGCATAACCTGTCATCAAGGAATGGGATTTAAATGACAAATGAACTGTGTTATGTCATTCCCTCTGTGAAAATCAGAGCAGTTAGAGTCTAAATTTAGTTTGCCCAAAGAGAGCAATGACCAGGGGAATAGGCATGTATACAATGGAAATATAACATCTAAACATCATGATCTTTCTTCCTTCCTTTAGCTGATTTTGTTTGTGAAATTTCACACTAGAGGAAAAATGTGATTTTTCAAAGAGAAAAGAACTGTTGTGAAAGTTTGCACATTTCAGTTTCTCCTCTGGAGTTTAAAATATACCTTTCTCTTACTCCACACCAGGAAACCACAGGTTTTTCTGCCATCTAGTATTTCTTCCATTCTGTTTTTTCAAGGAAAATAAGATTGTTTCTCTTCCACCCTCAGTAATGTCAAAACATGCTTTTACAATGGAGACTCATACAAGGCACGCTGTGCCCTATGGTTCTTAAGCTGTTATTTAAATACTGCCATGCATAGAGAACAGTGGTGGTTCTCTGTGGGGAGAGGGGAGAGGGGCAGGGAGGGGATGAACTGGGAGGGTGAGGTTAGCAGATTTCACCTTTCATATACAGAAGGGATAAAAAACAAGGTCTTCATATATAGCACAGAGAACTATATTCACTATCCTTTGATAAACTCTAATGGAAAAGAATATTTTAAAAAGAAGGAAAGGGGGAACAAATTGAGAGAGTAGCATTGCCATATACACACGACCATGTATCAAATAGATGGCTAGTGGGAAGCTGCTGTATAGCCCAGGGAGCTCAGCTCAGTCTCTCTGTCACCCTGGAAGGGTGTCATGGGGATGAGGTGAGGCTCACGAGGGAGGGGTATATGCATACATATGACTGAATCATGATGCTGTACAGCAGAAGCTAACACAACATTGTAAAGTAATTATATTCCAATAAAAAAAAAAAGGAATGCTGTCTTTTAGGTTATAAGCATTGGTAAAGGGGGTATCAGTTAAAATATTTAATTCTATAATGCATTATTAAAAAAAATGTATCATGGTTTTTAAAAACACTTGATAAAAGAAAGAATGTATATGTATGTATAACTGAATCACTTTGATGTACAGCAGCAATTAACACTGTAAATCAACTATACTTGAATAAATAGTTAAAAAATAAATACTGTCATAGTATAAATCGTGTCCTCTCCAAAATCCACAAGTTGAAGCCATAACCCCCTATTTCTCATCCTGTGACTGTATTTGGTAATAGGCCCTCTAAAGAGGTAATGAAGTTAAAATGAGATCATTAGTGTGAGCTCTTATCCAGTATTACTGNCATACACACATACACAGTGGAATATTACTTGGCCATAAAAAAGAAGGAAATTATGTCATTTGCAGCAATTTGGATGGACTTGAAGGGTATTATGCCAAGTGAAATAAGTAAGACAAAGACAAATACTATATGATGTGACTTATATGTGAAATGTAAAGATACAATAAACCAGTGAATATAACAGAAAGAGCAGACTCACAGGTAAAGAAAACAGGCCTACAGTCACCAGTGGGGAGCAGGAAGGGGAAGGGGCAATAAACAGGTGGGGGAATTAGAGGAATAGCCTATTAGGTAAAACATAAGCTACGTACATATATTGTACAACATGGGGAATAACTGTCAATAGGGTATAACCTTAAAAATTATGAATCACTATATTGTCCACCTGTAAATTATATAATATTATACAGCAACTATATTTTAATTTAAAAAATGAAAAGATGAAGCATGCCTATAGTGAAATATTTAAATGGATTAAAGGACGAAGCAGTCTAAAGACAAAGAGTGCATACTATTGCTTTTGAATAAAAACGCAAAACAAGCTGCTCATAGAACCATCATCTCAATAATGACTGAGATTCAGTTTTTTACGAGCTTGCCTAACCTTTCAGTCACTAGCAATGGTTTCATTCCCAGCTCACGACTCCTCCCTAGCCTTCTCTGCATTCCTGTCCTTTACTCGGAAACTTAAGCTTCACAGAACAAGCTGACCATGAAGCCCACCCCTCAGAATGCTGCTGCCCACCTGCCACCACATCCTAGCACAAGGTTGAGAATAACTGGTCAGCCGTGGGGAGAGACCTGGCCTCACTGCCTCAGAGCCAGTCTTGTAGAGAGAGACCAGGTCAACCCTGGCATCCTGAGAACCCAAATCACAGCACCATATAGTAGGATTCTTTTAATAAAAACTCAGAAATGTACGGGACTCTGCAGAATGATCGGGAGCTCAGAGCTGTCTGTCTTTTCAAACATTATTTCCTTAATATAAAGACACCAGAAAAGAGCTCTTCACAAAATTCACTCAAATCCCCTTCTCTCCTCTGTATCCTCTTTTGTTGATGACGTTTTTAATAATTATCTGATTGCAGAAAAACTCCACAAATCCAGGTTGAAGAGTTATGTTTAAAAATGTCTATTTTTTATTTGGTATTGGGGAATAGCTGATTAGTAAACCATGTGACAGTTCAGGTGAACAGTGAAGGGGCTCAGCAATACATACACGTGTCCATTCTCCCCCAAAACTCCCCTCCCATCCGCTGCCACATAACATTGAGCAGAGTTCCCTGTGCTCTACAGGAGGCCCTGTTGGTTATCCATTTTAAATATAAAGTGCTATATTATTTCTAATATATTATTGTTTTGGGCACACGTGTGCAGGTACCTGTATCTCTGGCTTGACTTCTATCCTCCATTCTCTTTGGATCTTGGTGATACCCTGACAATTGTTCTTATTTTCTTGGTTGTAACTAATGAATGCCAAATGACCCAATACAAGTAGAATATACCACTTGGACCATCAGAGGAGTGATTTTAAAGGATTTAGTGTTCTGTTTGGGGGCTGCATAACCTGTCATCAAGGAATGGGATTTAAATGACAAATGAACTGTGTTATGTCATTCCCTCTGTGAAAATCAGAGCAGTTAGAGTCTAAATTTAGTTTGCCCAAAGAGAGCAATGACCAGGGGAATAGGCATGTATACAATGGAAATATAACATCTAAACATCATGATCTTTCTTCCTTCCTTTAGCTGATTTTGTTTGTGAAATTTCACACTAGAGGAAAAATGTGATTTTTCAAAGAGAAAAGAACTGTTGTGAAAGTTTGCACATTTCAGTTTCTCCTCTGGAGTTTAAAATATACCTTTCTCTTACTCCACACCAGGAAACCACAGGTTTTTCTGCCATCTAGTATTTCTTCCATTCTGTTTTTTCAAGGAAAATAAGATTGTTTCTCTTCCACCCTCAGTAATGTCAAAACATGCTTTTACAATGGAGACTCATACAAGGCACGCTGTGCCCTATGGTTCTTAAGCTGTTATTTAAATACTGCCATGCATAGAGAACAGTGGTGGTTCTCTGTGGGGAGAGAGGAGAGGGGCAGGGAGGGGATGAACTGGGAGGGTGAGGTTAGCAGATTTCACCTTTCATATACAGAAGGGATAAAAAACAAGGTCTTCATATATAGCACAGAGAACTATATTCACTATCCTTTGATAAACCCTAATGGAAAAGAATATTTTAAAAAGAAGGAAAGGGGGAACAAATTGAGAGAGTAGCATTGCCATATACACACGACCATGTATCAAATAGATGGCTAGTGGGAAGCTGCTGTATAGCCCAGGGAGCTCAGCTCAGTCTCTCTGTCACCCTGGAAGGGTGTCATGGGGATGAGGTGAGGCTCACGAGGGAGGGCTATATGCATACATATGACTGAATCATGATGCTGTACAGCAGAAGCTAACACAACATTGTAAAGTAATTATATTCCAATTAAAAAAAAAAGGAATGCTGTCTTTTAGGTTATAAGCATTGGTAAAGGGGGTATCAGTTAAAATATTTAATTCTATAATGCATTATTAAAAAAAATGTATCATGGTTTTTAAAAACACTTGATAAAAGAAAGAATGTATATGTATGTATAACTGAATCACTTTGATGTACAGCAGCAATTAACACTGTAAATCAACTATACTTGAATAAATACTTAAAAAATAAATACTGTCATAGTATAAATCGTGTCCTCTCCAAAATCCACAAGTTGAAGCCATAACCCCCTATTTCTCATCCTGTGACTGTATTTGGTAATAGGCCCTCTAAAGAGGTAATGAAGTTAAAATGAGATCATTAGTGTGAGCTCTTATCCAGTATTACTGGTGCCCTTTTAAGAACAGGAAATTTGGACACAAACAGGTATAGCAGGAAGACCAAGTGAAGACACGGAGAACCTGGATGGCTCATCTACCAGCCAAGAAGAAAGGCCTCGGGAGAAATCAACCCTCTTGACACCTTGATCTCCAGCTTCCAGCCTCCAAAATCATGAGACAATAAATTTCTGTTGTTTGAGCCAATTCATGCTCCTTTGTTATGGCAACCCTAGCAAACTAATACAAATATTGATGAAAAGAAAATCAAATATTTTAAAATGATAATAAATAACTTACTTTAAGGTTTATTCTTAAAATAATTTTTCAAAATTCTAAACATTTCTCACAGTAAGAAAAAATAAAAACTTTTATGATTCACTTCTCAGAATAAATTCAAAGGAGATGACTTAAAAGAAAAAAACCCTGTGGTGCCTGTTAGTCAAAGAATATGGTCTAATGGAGTGCATTTTAATGCATGAGAAATGTCACAAGATTGATAGGAAAAACTACTGTGGACATGTTAAAAAATAAAAGCAGTTTATATCAAAGTAATGTAATCAGTGAGGCTTCCCTGGCAGCTCAGTGGTAAAGACCCGCCTGCCAATGCAGGAGATACAGAATCCCTGAGTCAGGAAGATCCCCTGGAGAAGAAATGGCAACTCACTCCAGTATTCTTGCATGGGAAATCCCATAGACAGAGGAGCCTGGTGGGCTATGCTCCAAGGGGCTGGAAAAAAGTCAGACACGACTGAGCCACTAAACAACAATGTAATCCATAAGTGAGCAATTTAGAAGAAGAAAACAAATCAAAAGGTAAATCCAATGGGAAAAGAAATATACTGTGTCTAAACTAGAAATGCTAATCACAAATCTGACAACACTCCTAAGATCTGGAAAGCATAAGGGACTTTTCTGGTGGTCCAGTGGCTAAGACTCCACGGTCCCAAGGCAGGGGATCCAGGTTTGATCCCTAGTCAGGGAACTAGATCCCACATGCTGCAACTAAAACTTCTCAAGCCACAACTAAGACCCTGAGCAGCCAAATAAATAAATATTAAAAAAGAAAAAGCATAGATCTTGGGGAAAAGTAACAATCCTTTGATAAAAAAGTGGTTCGGTTCAGTTCAGTTCAGTTCAGTCCCTCAGTCGTGTCCAACTCTTTGCAACCCCGTGAATTGCAGCACACCAGGCCTCCCTGTCCATCACCAACNAAGATTGAAGGCAGGAAGAGAAGGAATGACAGAAGATGAGATGGTTGGATGGCATCACTGACTCAATGGACATGAGTTCAAGTAAATTTTGGGAGCTGATGATGGACAGGGTGGCGTGGTGTGCTCCAGTCCATGGGGTCGCAAAGAGTTGGACACAAGTGAGCTGAATTGAACTGAACATTATCCAGGTGTCCAGATTCTCCTCATGTTAGGCTTCTCAAACAGGGGCTGTGTGTCCCCAGGAGCACTGGGCCCCCTGGCAGTGGTAAAGCCACTGAGCAAGTAAGAGACTTTAATTGGGGAGCTGGCTGACCGAAAAGATGGCAGGTTAGCACCTCAAAATAACCATCTTATCAGGGTCTGGATGGCAGATGTTTTTATAGATCAGAGATGGGGGGAAGTGAGGAAAGCAAAGTAAAAATGCTACTTACCTTGCAAACATCTCCTAGAATGGCCAGCCTCAGGCAAGGGATGTGTTAATTTCTCCCTTCCTGCCATCTGAGGTGGACAGGGTTTTAACAAAGGCACTTTAGCTTAACAGTCAGGCAGAGGGAAAACCACTGCCTTCTGAGGCAGGCCATTCTGTATGATTATTACAACAAAAACAACAAAGAGCCAGTCAAAGAAACAGTTCCGTCGTGGGGTTAGAATTGGCTTCTTGTCTGCAACACCATCATGGTAAACAGTCCCCTCAAATTACCCAGGAGAGTTGGCAACTTTTGGAACCCTGATTACCTCCACACCTACCTTTAATTTCTAAAGATGGTTGGTTTCATATATCAGTAAAAAAAAAAAAAAAGCAAGAATGATGCAATCCATACTAATGTGTGAATGATTGATAGCATAATCCGTGAGGCATTGTTTTGTTTGAAAAACAGATGTGTGGACAATTTAAGAGAACTTCAAACTGTGTGGTTGAGGTATTTTTCCCCTTAGGACCTTCTAAATAAAATAAATACACACCTCTTGAGGATAAAACTTGAGGTACCAGATAAAGTTACTTCTTAATCTTTTCAACAAAAGTGCCCCAGTGGGAAGGAGTGGCCCTAGATCCCAGGGAGTCTGGAATGCCAGTAGCCCTAAGTAACCTTTAACAAGTACCACATTTCTTTAAAAGGCCCTGCTTTATTAGAAAAAAAAAAAAATCTGAATTTTTTTTAATCCCGTAAGACATCTGTTTGTCACATTTTCAAAACTCAATAGATATATTTTCTAGGATGATGCCCCTGATGAGGAACTAAGATTCCACATGCCGTGGAGCAACTAGGCCTGTGCACCCAACTACGGAGCCCAGGCTAGAGCCTGTGCTCCACAACCAGAGAGTCCCTGTGCCACAACGAAAGATCCTGCACGACGGGACTAAGACCTGATGCAGCCAATAAATAATTTTTTTTTCAAATAAATAACTGTTAAAGGGTTTAGAAAATATGGATGGTATTGAAGGAGGGAATAGACAGAACAGGCTCTATCTTGAAAGCAGGACTCCATCTTGGGCCAGACTGTGGACTTTGAGCTATGTGCCTAGTATCTATGGAAACCACATAGCGACTGGAAAACCACGCCCCCGGAAGGAAGAGCCCTAGGGCTCCTACCTAGACTCTCGCCTAAAAGAACTCCCTAATTATCTGTGTAACTAAATAGAATCATGCATTCTATTATGCTTATTGGGGTATGAACACAGGCCTATTGATAATTGTCCAGTTAACTACCTAGGCTTAAGTCACATGAATCACAGGTTAACTTTGTTTCTTTCTTTTCCTTTGTTCAGACTANTTCGCCTAAAAGAACTCCCTAATTATCTGTGTAACTAAATAGAATCATGCATTCTATTATGCTTATTGGGGTATGAACACAGGCCTATTGATAATTGTCCAGTTAACTACCTAGGCTTAAGTCACATGAATCACAGGTTAACTTTGTTTCTTTCTTTTCCTTTGTTCAGACTAGTTTCAGGGAATTTGGGGAGGTGGGTTTGGGCACGCACATTTAGGGTATATAAGGTTTTCACGGAAACTGGTTGGGGTCCTTGGCTGAGAGGAGACTCTGCCTTGGGCCCACTGGTGTAATAAACTATTACACTCCACTATCTGCATTGTCCTTCTGAGTGAGTTTGTTTCCCGGAACGCATGGCTACAATGTTATGTTTCTGTTTAAGGTCAGAAGAACATTATAGATGCTGAAGGTGAATAAAATGGAAATACTGAAGGCTGCATTGAAGGCAAAAGGAGACTGAAGGCAAATGAGAAGAGGGCAACAGAGGATGGGATGGTTAGGTAGCATCACCGAGTCAATGGACATAAGTCTGAGCAAACTCCAGGAGTCGGTGATGGACAGGGAAGCCTGGTGTGCTGCAGTCCCTGGGGCCTCAGAGAGTCAGACATGACTGAGAGACTGAACGACAACAAATGCCGCACTGAGGCAACATAGTTAGCTCCTGTGTGGCAGATGATTGCATTTTTAATATCTATTTATTTTTTTGTCTGCACCGGGTTGAAGTTGCAGGATTTAGTTCCCTGACCACCACCAAAGTCTCCATATGGCTACATTTGACCCACACTTTCTGCGACCATCTTCCAGCCCCAGTTTCAGGAACTTTCCCAACTCGATGACCAGAGGAGCAGGCCAATGTGGTGAAGAACCACACTCTCCTGAAAGTGACTGCTCCAAGCATAAGTGTGGGGCCAGTAGGGCAACCAGAATCCTTCCCTGGGCTTGTATGAATGGAAGCACGGAGAGAAAAACCACCTTTCCTTTTGCATCAGCAAGCTGGAATGTTAAAAGTCTGGTACTACCTGAGGCCACGCTCCACAGCACATGGAAAATGCCAACCTGCAGTGGTGGGAAATGAAGCCATGCATGGTGAAGACTGATGGAGAGAGAGAGTGTTCTGATGGTAACAACTGAGTCTCTCCTGTGACTTATTCCGGAGCTGTGTTTTCTGTCCTTCCCTTCTATGTGAGGCAATACATTTCCCTGTTTACTAGAGTGATTTGAATTTAGTTTCTGTCAGTTGCAACCAAAAGAATCCTGACTAATGTTATGGACTAAATTCTGTATACTGTTCCTTTAACTAATATACAGAGTACCTCAATGTGAAATGCCAGGCTGGATGAAGCACAAGCTGGAATCAAAACTCTTGAGAGTCCTTGGACAACATGGAGATCAAACCAGTCAATCCTCAAAGAAATCAACCCTAATTATTCATTGGAAGGACTGATGCTGAAGCTGAAGCACCAATACTTTGGCCACCTGATGCAAAGAGCCAACTCACTGGAAAAGACCCTGATGCTGGGAAAGACTGAAGGCAGGAGAAGGGGACGACAGAGGATGAGATGGTTGATGGCATCACCGACTCAATGGACATGAGTTTGAGAAAACTCTGGGAGATAGTGAAGGACAGGGAAGCCTGGCATGCTGCAATCCATGGGGTCGCAGAGTCGGACAACAAAAACAAATTCAATCCCCTTTAAGAAAATGCATGTGTTGAAGTCCTAGCACCCAGAATGTGACCTTACTTGGAAATAACGTCTTTCCTGGAGGCTCAGATGGTAAAGAATCCGCCTGCAGTGCAGGAGACCTGGGTTCGATCCCTCAGTTGGGAAGATGCCCTGGAGAAAGGAATGGCTACCCATTCCAGTATTCTTGCCTGGGAAATGCAAAAGAGTCAGACGCAACTAAGCAACTAAGACTAACAAGTTAAAATGAGAGCATTCAGGTGGGCCCTAATCCAGTATGACTTCTGTCCTTATACAAAGGTGACATTCGGAGACAGACACAAAGAGAAAACACCAGGTGAAGAATGGAATCATGCTGCCTGGAGTCAAGCAACCACCAGAGGAAGCAAAGAGAGAAAACTGATAACAGTGCCTTCCCTCATAGCCTTCAGAAGAACCAGCTGGGCCGACATCTAAATTCAGACTTCTAGCCTCTAGAACTGTGAGACAATCAGTTTCTGTTCTTGAAGTCACTTGGTCTGAAGCACTCTGTTACAGCAGTCCTGGTAAATTAATACACCACACAACAAGGGTGTGATAGAAACAATTTGTACCTAGAGTTGGACAAGATGATGTCCAAAGTCTTCCAAATCAGATATGGATAGTTAGCCCACAAGAACCAAAAGTGGAGTCTCTTTGCACTGCAAATGGCAAATGTATAGCTGCTAATTCAGAGACTGCTTTTATAGCCTTCCAAAGGGCCCCACACCTAACCCTATTGGTCACCCAGGCAGGATTTATTGAAGATATCTTTATATTCATCCAATATAAGCACTAAAGAAGAAAAACTATAGATAGACAATTTTGGAGATGCTTATGAATTACATGGAAAAAATATAATAGACGTGCATAAAGCCACTTCATGCTGCAGTCCACGGGGTCACAAAGGGTCGGACTGAACAACAACAACATAAGCCAAGTTATCAGAGAGCAGTTCATCATTTCTTGTGAAGCATCTTTGAAGATCCCAGTGCCCCCGTCCATGACCAGGACAGAGTCCACAGGAGCCTCATTTCCAAGAATTTTGTTTCCTTTATGTAGAATAAAAATGAACCTCCTAAAAGTAAGAGGATGTCTTTGTTTAAATTGTTCCTGTGGCCCACATAGTTGTCCAAATATGAAACCTAACTTTAAAAACGTGAGAAAAAAATTAAACCAATACCAAGTTTATCTTTTTAACGAGCTTCTGGTTCCAGGTTATTGGCTTGGGAGACTCCATTATTCCAACAACGCTTACATCCCTCACTTGGAATTTGGATGACTCAGTCAAATTCACATTTGCTAGCTTAAGTAGTAAGGAATTTATTAGAGAGTATTAGCCACCTTATGGAATCTCCAGGAGGGTCAGGAGAGCAGATTTGAGCATTATGCAGCCAGAAACATCTAGGAGAAGTATAGGACTGTCCCAGCAAGAACTCCAGTGCTGCCAATTCAAGTGACTTGGCATCTCTGATATTAAGGAACAGAACCTTGAAACTCAACCGGAACTGTCCTCAGGAGAAGCAAATACCTTCTCTCCTATCCCCTGTAGGGGCACCTCACTTTCCTGCCTGGCCACTAGCCCCCCTGAATTACTCCCCCATCCATGTCCCTTGCCAGTGTCCTAGTTCAGCAAAACCAAACACCTCTGGGTCCCCAGCTGCAAGAGGGTCCAGGGAATGCAGATAGATTATAGCTTCTCAACTCCTTTCCTAAAGGAAAGCATACAAGACAGGTGAACCAATACACTGTATTGCCCACAAAATTGTCTTCAGAACTAGTTTGCCAGTTGTAGGAGAAAACCGTATTTTGGTTTTCTATGGTCACCCTTCGCTTTGACCAAACACACACACACACAAACACACACACACACACACAGTAGATTTGATCAGACACTTTATTTGTATTATTGGCTCTGAAAACCTTTTTCATCTCCAAAGATGATAGTCCATTCCCAAATTTTGATAGTTTCAACCATAAAGCTATTCAAAAGCGTGTGCCATAAGGTCTAAAACTTTTACCAAAAGATTTCACAAAAGGTTTGGGCAAGGATGGCAGTACTGAAAACGAGTTTTAGCATTCCCAAAATCCTACCCTGGTGGCTCAGATGGTAAAGAATCCGCCTGCAATGTGGGAGACCTGGGTTCGATCCCTGGATTGGGAAGATTCCCTGGAGGAGGGCATGGCAACCCACTCTAGTATTCTTGCCAGGAGAATCCTCATGAACAGAGGAGCCTGGAGGGCTATAGTCCATGGGGTCACAAAGAGTCAGACTCGACAAAACAACTAAGGAAAGCACAAAATCTTACATTGAATGGGGACAGCACTCAGAATGGAAGCATTCTAAAGTATTTGCTGATGAATCAATCCTATTAGTAATAGACATTCTTCATTGGTGTTACCCTCCAGCCTCCTCCAAGGAAGGCTGCCAAAACACCTGGCAGAGAGCAGAGCTCATTGCCATTTGACTTCCTGCCAGAATTCTTACAACCATCAACCTTTCAAAAGAAGCCTCTGGCTAATGGGTGTTGCAGACAAGACTGTGATGACTCAGTACTTTGATGGAAGGCCTCTCATAAAACAAGCAGACTTTTAAAAAATCACATTATCATTTTCCCCTTTAGTTGAATTGGCCTCTTTTTAAGATTCTAATGACCTAAAATCAAGTCTTAATTTATACATTCCATTGCATATTCTTAGACAGTATTTAGAGCTTGTGCAATTTTGCTCTGCTGGTACAAAGTTCTGGACAAGATCCAAACCCTACTTAAAGTTCAGACGCACAGGTAAATGGTTTTGCTTTTTATCCTTGTTGTTGCTGTTCAGTCACTAAGTCGTGTCCAACTCTGCAACACCATGGACTGTAGCCCACCAGTCTTCTCTGTCCACGGGATTCTCTAGGCAAGAATATTGGAGTGGATTGCCATTTCCTCCTCCTGGCCCCAACCCAGGGATCAAACACACGTCTCCTGCATTGGCAGGTGGATTATTTACTGCTGAGCCACAGGGAAACCCTTTAACCCTTAGTGTGCATATATTCATCCTCATAAATGCCCATCAGTTTTATGTTGGGAGGAATGAGGCCTATTCAAACCATAATACCTTAAATGATTCAGGAACNCAATGTTTGAATATACATTGCATTTTATTAATTTAATCTCATACTGTCTCATTTCACAGTCTTAGAATTTTGTGTTTTTATGCCTTGCTTCCATATGAGATTTTTTTTTGTTTTGCCATGTGGCTTTCAGGATCTTAATTCCCCCACCAGGGATCAAGCCTGAGCCCCAGCAGTGAAAGCACCAAGTCCTAACAACTGGAATTCTCATCCAATGAGACTGTAAGCTTTGCGTCTCAACCTTGCATCTATTAAAGTATTGAGCGCCTAAAATAGGTGGTCTATAAATATTTGCCAGACTGAATGAACAAAAGCCCTAGTTACTTAAATTCTAATAAAATACCCTCTGAAGGCAATTTTTAAAGTCAAAGGGAAGAGTAATCTACAGTTACAGAGACATCATTACTGTCTTAGTCCATCAAACCCCTGGGGAAGGAAATGGCAACCCACTCCAGTATTCTTGCATGGGAAACCCCATGGACAGAGAAGCCTGGCAGGCTACAGTGGAGTCCATGGGGTTGCAAGAGTTAGAACCAACTTAACAACAACAATATTTATATTAAATTAAACAAAATCATGTATGACTTTATATTGTATGCTAAAAAACTTTCCTTATATTTTTATCCACATGAATGAAGAATAAAATACATAACCATCAAAAAAAAAAAAAAAGAAAGAAACAAAGAAACTTCTCGAAGTTCTAGAAGCTGGAAAGTCCAAGATCAAGACCAGCAAATTTAGTGTCTGGTAAGAACCTGCTTTCTGGTTCATAGACAACCATCTTCTCACTATGTCCTCATGTGGTGAAAGTGCCGAACGACCTCTCGGTCCNAAAAAAAAAAAAAAAGGAAGAAACAAAGAAACTTCTCGCAGTTCTAGAAGCTGGAAAGTCCAAGATCAAGACCAGCAAATTTAGTGTCTGGTAAGAACCTGCTTTCTGGTTCATAGACAACCATCTTCTCACTATGTCCTCATGTGGTGAAAGTGCCGAACGACCTCTCGGTCCCTTTGATAAGAACACTAGTCTCACTCATGAGGGTTTCACCCTCATGATCTAATCACCTTCCAAAGGTCCCACCTCCTAACACCGTCACCTTGGATGTTAGGTTTCAACACATTTGGGGCGTGGGAAAGACACAGCATTGGTTCTAGAGCAATGATAGATCCAGTCATCTGGGAGTTATGGTTGATTTTTACTCTTCCTTAACCTCTATCCTAACCCAGACATCCTTATGCCCATACCATTCAGCATTCCCAAAACCTACACCTGTCACTCATTTCCTTTTCCTACTATGGCTGCCTTAGTCTTGGTTCTCATAATCTCTCCCTGTTATCATTACAATGACCTCCTAAACCTCCCTTTCTCCTTGTCCTCTCCCCTCAGTCTTTTTTCATCCTGCTAGATACCTTTTTCTAAAATAAAATCCCTTTGTCACACTCTCTCCTCCACTGTCTGCACCCCCAGCCATGACTCCCACTTGCTGACCCTGAAGAATACAAAGGTGTCCACCACGTTGCCGTTCCTGCTTCTGCTTCAGCAGCAACGCGATACTCCACACAGGCGTGCCTTCTGTGCCACAGCCACATTCAACCACTGAGCTCAGCTGCTCACGCCAACTCTTTGTGGCCCCATCGACTATAACCCACCAGGCTCCTTTGTCCATGGGATTTTCCAGGCAAGAATACCAGAGTGGGTTGCCATTTCCTTCTCCAGAGATCCACTATCAGTGGTTCTTTCATCTCTGGAGTAGGAACTCCCCTGGTGGTCCAGTGGTTAAGAATCTGCCTTTCCATGCAGGAAATGCAGGTTCCATCCCTGGTCAGGGAACTAAGATCCACGTGCCACAACTAAGAGACACAGCCAAGTAAATAAATATTTAAACTCTGGGGTAAGTTTTGTTCTACCAGCATTACCTCTCACCCCACTATTTACTTAACTAACCCATTATCACTGTTTTTTAAAAAATATTTATTTGGCTGCATTGGGTCTTAGTTGCAGCATGCAGGTTTGTCTCTAGTTGCAGCGTGCAGGCTTAGTTGCCCAGCAGCTTGTGAGATTAGTTCCCCAACCTGGGATCCAACTCCTGTCCTCTGCATTGGAATGCAGATTCTTAACCACTGGACCACCAGGAAAGTCCCCCACTGACATTCTTTAAGACACAGCTCAGCAATCACCTCCTCTCTGGAGCTTTTTCTAACAACTCTCTCAGCAGCCACAAAGAGTTGACCACATCCTACTTATTTCTCCAACGTGCACTACAGGTACGTTGAAAAACACCTTATTGTCTCATGCATTTTCAGTCCATTTCATCTTTCTAGAATAAAACTCCTTGAGAAGCTGATTCATCTGTATGTTCACAGCGCCTAACTCAGAACTTGACATGCATGAGATGCATAATATTTACTGAATGAATAAATAAAACAGAGTAGAGTGATGTGAGATTCTAAAGACTGTGTTAGATTAAAATCTTACATAGTCAAACTATTTCTTATACCTCTAAATTGATTCCAAAGGACAGCATACATTTTTTTGGATCTACCAAATCACCTTTTAGGAAGCCAGTTTTTTTCCTAACACTAGAACAATAACCTCATTTTTATTTAAACTACAAATGAAATATTTAGCTTGCATTTCTGGACCACGTTGTAAAAAAAAAAAAAAGTAAGGACTTTGTGGGGTGGGAGTGAGGATGGTGGTGGTGGTACCAAGTATGCATATTTGAATTCAGCTAAAAGCATGTAATATAAAATTCCATCATGAAACCCTTTACTTAACACAAAATAGATGCTAGCATAAACTATATCCAACACAGAACAAAGACTGCCAATAAAGTAGCACTGCTTAAATGATGGACCCCTTTTGATAACCGTGTACGCTTGTTTCCTATGTCTGTAAGTATTTCTATTGTGTAAATTCATTTGTATCATTTTCTTAGATTCTTCATAAAAGTGATATCATATAATATTTCTCTGTCTTACTTCACTTAGTATGATGATCTCCAGGTCCATCCATGTTGCTGCAAATGGCATCATTTCACTCTTTTTTATGGCTCTGCCATGGTATCTTAATACAAGGTGTGAATTTAACATAAATCCATCTTAACAGAAATCCTAGAAGACCTGAGCAGAGAAGCAGCTTGGAAACAGGGAGAGAAGAGAAATCTGAGTTAATTTCTCAGATTAACATTAGAAACTTTCCAAGTCAGGGCAGACCAAGTACAGCAGTGATGGGAAACAGTGCTTGCTAGAACTAGGGTGGCTCCCCCAGTGAATAACCAAATGAAGCTGGTTGATAAGTAAGTAACAGGAACCCAGGAAAGCTAAAGTGAAATCTATATATAGGCCTGATGCTAGCTGAAGCTAAATTAGCAAATTAAGTTCTGGGAGAAGCAAGATGGAAAAAAGAAGTCTGGCAGGGACCAGGTAGACAGAAAAAGGACCAGGCATTGAACATGTAAGGTGTAGAGACCATGGTCAGCCTCCTGGAGTTGGCCCACAGAAACTGCCTGCCAACATGGTGAGGCAGTCTTGGCTCTCAAAACAGGAAGGCTTCAGGACTTCCCTGGTAGTCTGGTGGTTAAGACTCCAAGCTTCCACTGCAGGAGGCACAGGTTCAATACCTGGTCAGGGAAGTTCTGCATGATGTAGCCAGAAATAAATACATAAAATTAAAACTGCTCTAAAAATAAAGTACATTTTTAGAATAAGGCCCTGAGAAATGAGATTCAGTGATGGGAAAAGCCAAGTTGAGAAGAAAAAGGTTGCATGAGTGCATGGAATAGAGCCAGGAAAGATTAGACCAGGGTACCACACTCTATGGCCAGGTTGACCAGGAGACATCATGGCAGTTCTGAATGAGATGAAAGTGAGCTATGCCTAAATTAGGGAGTACATGGAGTCGGAGACAAACTTGGAAAACCAGCGTGATTGTCAAAGACAGTCCCCAAATCTATAGCCATGGATCCCTTTGTCCAAACTCCTACAGAAAAGCAAGGAGATTAAGATGCCCTGGGGAATTTCAACCATTAGGTGTTGATCAAGGACACAAGGATAAAGGGGATGCTGGAGCAGCCAGAAGGAGAAAATGAAAATCAGCTGACTAACAAGTCGTAAAAGACTACAGCAGAGAGAAGGAGGCTTCAGAAAGACACTCACCATATTTTTAAAAGGGAGGGGACAAGGGAATCAATGAAAACACAGGACAATATCCTTTGAAGCTGGCGCTTAAGAGGGAGGACAGGGGAAACAAAAGAGATTCAACTCAACCTCATTCACCGTGCCCATTCTTGTGAGCAGTGCTCACAGGCGGTCCGATGAGGGAAAAACTGACACTACTGGCTAAAATGGACCCTGGGGGATTCTCAGTTAACATTCATTAGCATGGAAAACCAAGAACTGGCTGAAGAGCACAGTAAGCAGTGAAGTAATGAACAGTCTCAAAATCATTTTTCTGGGGCAGGTGGACTGTCCAAGCAGCTGTGAGGATCAGTTTTTTGAATCATGCGAAGAGAAAACACTAATGATAGAGCAGCAAAGGAAAACGATCTCTCTCGGCTGTTGTTAAAGGACGCAGAGTGCCCTTTGGCTCCGTCTAGTTTCAGAAATTATACACTCAGGATAACTGCGAAGCTGCAAACAAAGGAGCCCTATTTTCCATTCTTCATCTACTCTTACTCCAATCTGGAGAGACAAAAATAGACCGCTGTTATAATACTGGTCATAACAGGGGAGAGAATGCCTCCGGCAAGAACATCAAGGGAAAAAATACATTACCTTCGGATTATAAAAATCACCCTCAGTGGTTTATACAGCATAGACAGAAGGAAAATCCTAGTTTAACACACCAGCAAGTGGGGCTGTTTTTTTAATGAGACAAGTGAATGAAGCTTCATTAAGACAGAAATACCACCCCCGCCCCCCCCCCCCGCCAGGATTCACTCTTCATTTTAATTAAGAACACTGTAAGCAGTTTTCACTTATTTTTCAGAATAATGATTCTGCTTTGTGGACTACTATAGTAATCTCCCAAGTGAAACAAAAATGGTGAAAAGATTTTACACAAACTCTTAGGTCCACATGTGAAACAGTTTATCATAGACATCTAGACATGAATAAACAGTAAGAATTGTAAAGCTAACACATACTATTCTGCTCTTATCTTAGTTTGTGCAACCATAGAACTAAATTAAGAAGATTTTGAATGAAGGTTTCAAGCTTTCATATCTGGCCAGCCCATACCTGACAAGGGCGCCAAGAACACTCAGTGGGGAATAGATGTGTGTGCACGCTCAGGCACTTCAGTCATATCCAACTCTTTGTGACTCTGTGGACTGCAACCCACCAGGCTTCTTTATCCATGGGATTCTCCAGGCAAGAATACCGGAGTGGGTTGCCATGTGTTCCTCTTGGGGATCTTCCTGGCCCAGGGATCAAACCTGCAACTCTTCTGCATTGCAGACAGATTTACCCACTGAGCCACCTCGGTAGCCTGGGGGGAAGATGGTCTCTTCAATAAATGGTGATGAAAAAAAAGAAAAAACTCAATATGCACATGAAAAGGATGAAAATGGACCCCTATCTTACACCACTCACAAAAATTAACTCAAAATAGGAGACTTCCCTGGCAGTCCAGTGGGTAAGACTTCCCCTTCCAATGCAGGGGGTGCAAGTTCAATTCATTGTTGGGGAGCTAAGATCCCCACATGACTGGAGGACAAAAAACTGAAACATAAAACAGACACATGATTGAAACAAATTCAATAAATACTT
>SJYA01001945.1:515721-535836 GCA_006410615.1 Neotragus moschatus | reverse complement strand
TTGGGAAGATCCACTGGAGAGGAGATAGGCTACCCACTCCAGTATTCTTGGGCTGCCCTTGTGGCTCAGCTGGTAAAGAATCCACCTGCAATGGGGGAGACCTGGGTTCAATCCCTGGGTGGGGAAGATCCTCTGGAGAAGGGAAAGGCTATCCACTTCAGTATTCTGGCCTGGAGAATTCCATGGACTATACAGTCCATGGGCTCTCAGAGTCACAAGTAGTTATTGTAGTAAATATTTCACAATATAAACATCTACTGAATTTTGTTGTACACTTGAAATCAATGTAACATTTTATTAATATAATAATTATATCTCAATTTTTTTAATGAAGGGGAAAAAAAGACAAGAGATAACAAGTGCTGGTAAAATGTAGAGAAAAGGAAACACTTATGCACTGCTGGTGGGAATGTAAGTTGGTGCAGCCACTGTGGAAAACAGTATGGATGTTCCTCAAAAACTTAACAATAGAATTACCAATTGCACTTCCGAGTGTATTTGTGGTTAGTGGTTTAGTCATTAAGTCATGTCCAGTGGTGTTGCAAGTCATGTCTTGCAACCCCATGAACTGTNATGCACTGCTGGTGGGAATGTAAGTTGGTGCAGCCACTGTGGAAAACAGTATGGATGTTCCTCAAAAACTTAACAATAGAATTACCAATTGCACTTCCGAGTGTATTTGTGGTTAGTGGTTTAGTCATTAAGTCATGTCCAGTGGTGTTGCAAGTCATGTCTTGCAACCCCATGAACTGTAGCCCACCAGGCTCTTCTGTCCATGGGATTTCCCAGGCAGTTACCATGCCTTCCTCCAGGGGATCTTCCTGACTCAGGGATCGGACCCAGGTCTCTGCATTGCAGGCAGATTCTTTACTGACTGAACGGCCAGGGAAGCCATATCCAAAGGAAATTAGATCACAATCTCAAATAGATAGCTGAACTCTCATATTCATTGCTGCACTGTTTATAATATCCAAGACATGGGAACAGCCTATGTGTCTATCAACAAATGAATGGATAAAGAAAATGTGGTGTATGTGGTGGAATATTACTTAGCCATAAAAAAGAATGAAATCCTGCCATTTGTGACAAAACAGATGGACCTTGAGAACATTATGCTACGTGAAATTAGTCAGACAGAGAAAGGCAAATGCTGTATGCTATCAATTATATGTGGGATCTAAAAAAAAAATAACCAAGAGTAGGTTGGTTGGCTGTGGGGGCAGAGATGTGAGGGAAGGTGGCCAATGAACAAAAATTTGCAGTTATAAAATGAAAAATTTCTGGGGATCTAATGAGCAACATCCAAAAAGAGACCAGTCCTGCGTGTTCATTGGAAGGACTGACATTGAAGCTGAAACTCCAATACTTTGGCCACCTAATGCGAAGAGCTGACTCATTTGAAAAGACCCTGATGCTGGGAAAGATTGAGGGCAGGAGAAGAGGATGACAGAGGATGAGATGATTGGATGGCATCACTGACTCGATGGACATGAGTTTGGGTAAACTCTGGGAGTTGGTGATGGACAGGGAGGCCTGGTGTGCTGCGATTCATGGGGTCGCAAAGAGTTGGACATGACTGAGTGACTGAACTGAACTGAACTGAATGAGCAACATGATAGCTGTAGCTAACAGTATTGTATTAAACACTTTAAAGTAGCCAATCTTAAAAATTCTCATCGTCAGAAAAAGGAGGGGAATAACTATATGAGAAGACAGATGTATTAACTAATCTTACTGTGGCAATCATTTCTCAATATACACACATATCAAATCACTACATTGTACACCTTCTTCTGGAGAAGGAAATGGTAACCTACACCAGTATTCTTGCCTGTAGAATCCCATGGACAGAGAAGCCTGGCGGGCTACAGTCCATGGTCACAAAGAGTTGGACATGACTCAATAATGAACAGGCATGCCTTAAACTTATCCAATGTGATATTTCAATTATATCTCAATAAAGCTGGAAACAACCTTTTAAATAAAGAGTCACAAAGACTTTAAACAAGTTCTTTATGGTTCTAGAAAATTTAACATAACTGTTAACTGTCCTATTGTCAGAGGAATAACTAGCCAGAGTGCAACAAGTTGATATATGCAAAAACANAACAGTGGCTTCCGTCTGCCCTGAGCCACAGAATAAGGTCAGTGGCTGCAGGTTTTCTATGTTCAATGGACTCTTGATGACTAAGTTTCCTTTTCTGGTGCAAGGATAGTTAAGACCTTGCAGAAAGCCAGTGTTTGGTTTCTAATATTACTCAATTTTAGTATTATATGCCTATTAAACTTCCAAATTCAAAAACAGTATTCTCCAAGACTTCTGAGGCAGTCCAGGGGTTAAGACTCCGTGCTTCCACTACAGGGGGCACGGTGATCAAAGGAGAAAAAACAAAAACCGTTTTCTCCAATATTCCTTATTTTATTTCTCCAAGCACATTTAGAGTTCTGAGAAAAGAAAAAAAATTTTTTCATAAAACTTAGTAACATCCTGCAATTCAGGAATTATTGAGCATCTTTGAGGGGCTTCCCTGGTGGCTCAGATGGTAAAGAATATATCTGCAATGCAAGTGGCCTGAGTTCAATCCCTGGGTTGGGAAGATCCCTTGGAGAAGGAAATGGCTTCCCACTCCAGTATTCTTGTCTGGAGAATCCCATGGAGCATCTTCAAAAGGCCGATTCAGTGACTGATCTTTCAACCCTCTTAAGTAACCAAATCTAAGGACAATGCCAGTTTGTGTTGGAATTAATGATCCTACATGAACCAGATTCCCTAAATATTTAATAATGTTCTCAGACTATGTACCCACACACCCTGGGGTACCATAGGGAACTCACAGAACTTTTTCAGTTTTCGAGAGACACTTGACATCCGTCAGACACAACACAACCTGCTAACCTAAGGCAGGTCACAGTTTCAACACCAGATAGATTCATTCCTTTCAGTGGTGTCATGTCTTCTCAAAACTAGGTTTTTGGAAGTTGTCTTGATAAAAAGCAAGNTGATCTTTCAACCCTCTTAAGTAACCAAATCTAAGGACAATGCCAGTTTGTGTTGGAATTAATGATCCTACATGAACCAGATTCCCTAAATATTTAATAATGTTCTCAGACTATGTACCCACACACCCTGGGGTACCATAGGGAACTCACAGAACTTTTTCAGTTTTCGAGAGACACTTGACATCCGTCAGACACAACACAACCTGCTAACCTAAGGCAGGTCACAGTTTCAACACCAGATAGATTCATTCCTTTCAGTGGTGTCATGTCTTCTCAAAACTAGGTTTTTGGAAGTTGTCTTGATAAAAAGCAAGTACACACGCAAAAAAATGAGTGTGAAACAGAAAGTGGAAGTGCCCATCTGGCTCCAAGTTTTAAAAAATCAAGCAGAGCCCCGCAGGCATACATTTTATTACTACTTGTGCTGAGGGTTTTTTTTTTTAATACAAATATAAATTTTTTTTCAATTTATGAGTGTATTTTTTTTTCAAACTGGACAGCAAGGAGATCAAACCTGCCCATCCCAAAGGAAATCAACCCTGAATATTCATCTGAAGGACTGATACAGAAGTTGAAGCTCCACTACTTTGGCCACCTGATGTGAAGAGCCAACTCAGTAGAAAAGACCCTGATGCTGGGAAAGATTGAAGGCAGAGGAAAAGGGGACAACAGAAGATGAGATGGCTGGGTGGCATCACTGATTCAACAAACATGGGTTTGAGCAAGCTCCAGCAGATGGTGAAGGACAGNTTCATTCCTTTCAGTGGTGTCATGTCTTCTCAAAACTAGGTTTTTGGAAGTTGTCTTGATAAAAAGCAAGCACACAGGCAAAAAAATGAGTGTGAAACAGAAAGTGGAAGTGCCCATCAGGCTCTAAGCTTTAAAAAATCAAGCAGAGCCCCGCAGGCATACATTTTATTACTACTTGTGCTGAGGGTTGGTTTTTTTTTTAATACAAATATAAATTTTTTTTCAATTTATGAGTGTATTTTTTTTTTCAAACTGGACAGCAAGGAGATCAAACCTGTCCATCCTAAAGGAAATCAACCCTGAATATTCATCTGAAGGACTGATGCAGAAGTTGAAGCTCCACTACTTTGGCCACCTGATATGAAGAGCCAACTCAGTAGAAAAGACCCTGATGCTGGGAAAGATTGAAGGCAGAGGAAAAGGGGACGACAGAAGATGAAATGGCTGGGTGGCATCACTGATTCAACAAACATGGGTTTGAGCAAGCTCCAGCAGATGGTGAAGGACAGGGAGATCCTTCCTGGTCCCCTCTACAACCTCCCCAATCAGAAGCAGGCTCAATCAGACTGGCATGCTGCAGTACATGGTGTTGCAAAGAGTCAGATTGAGCAGCTAAATAACAACAGTTGCTTGGGCCTGAATACTTAGTGAATGGAACTGGGACACCATGGGCACTGTGAACTGTGAAGGTTTGGGAAACTCAGTCCTATGAGTTTGCCCTTGAAATGTCAGTTTTAGGTATCATATGTTTTATTTTACAACGTGCATGTGGTAGTATGCCTATTGTGTGCAAATTTGTGTGCAAATTTTTCTACATAAATAGGTACAGGACTTCAGCAGTTTTATGTGTTTCCATGCTTCGCCCTGATTATCAAGAGTTGACTAATGACTGAATGTTATGTGTGCCCCAAAATTCATATGCTGAAGCCCTGACCCCAGTGTATTTGAAGGTATATTTGCCTTTGGGGAGGTAATTAGGTTTAGATGAGGTCTTGAGAGTGAGGTCCCCATGATGAGATTAACACCCTTACAGAAAGACAAAGAGACATCGTCAAGTTTTCGCTCCTACCCTCCACCTCCACACCCCCTGCTCTGCCACAGGAGGACACAGGAAGAAAGCAGTGATCTGCAAGCCAGGAAGAGCTCTCTCACCAGAAACCAAACACCCTGATGGATGTGATCTCAGATTTCACAGCCTCCAGAACTGTGAGAAAATAAATGACCGCTGTAATAAGCCAGCCAATCTGTGGAGTTTTGTCACGGCAGCCTGAGCTGACAAAGACATAACATTCTAAAGGAACATAAGAAGAAAATCACAAGAATTTGTACAGAGTGGGTCATTGTGAGATGAAGAATGATTGCAAATCAAAGGGACTCCTTTTTCCAAACTAAGTCAATATTTCACTTTACCTGCTGCTGCTACTGCTGTAAGTCGCTTCAGTCGAGTCCAACTCTGTGCGACCCCATAGATGGTAGCCCACCAGGCTCCCCCGTCCCTGGGATTCTCCAGGCAAGAACACTGCAGTGGGTTGCCATTTCCTTCTCCAATGCATGAAAGTGAAAAGCGAAAGTGAAGTCACTCAGTCATGTCTGACTCTTAGCGACCCCATGGACTACAGCCTACCAGGCTCCTCCGTCCATGGGATTTTCCAGGCAAGAGTACTGGAGTAGGGTGCCATTGCCTTCTCCGTCCCTTTACCTAGATGAAGGGAAAACAGAATGAGTGAAACTGATGGGATTTACCAAGACATCATCCAAGGAGTGATAGGAAGGTGGCAGGGAGGCAGAGGTGGGCAGAGGTCATGCCTGTTTTGTTCACAACTGGATTCCAGCGCTTAGCATAGCCCCTAACACACAGCATACACCCAGAAATACCTGCTAAATGAATGACTCTAGCTGGAAGGTTCCCAGGCGTATAAGAAGTAAATGCTTTTAAGTAGAAGATAATACTATTAAACATCATTTGAGAGCTGTTTTGTGATTTGTTCTTATTGGTATGTATTTCTTTTTTTTTTAAATTGTTTTGCCACACAGCAAGTGAGATCTTGCTGTGATCGAACCCTGCCCCCTGCATTGGCATAGAGTAGTAACCAGTGGACTGCCAGGAAAGACCCTGGGTATGTATTTCTGATAACACTCATACTGTTCTGTTTTCAAGGTGTGGTTCGTGACAATTACCACAGACTCAGCTTGGCTTCCTGGTCCCCTCTAAACCTCCCCAATCAGAAGCAGGCTCAAAGTTTGGGAACTGCTGACCTAATGGGTTTCTAAATAGTTTAAGTTCCATTTAGACAATTTCGATATGTCATCCAGGATTTATGTAAACTCTGTGCTTCTAGTTCATACAAATCATTAAGAAATTGATGTCTTTTGGCAGAGCTTCATAAACACCTGGGAAATCTTTTTTAAGTAACTCATTTTTATTATGAATAAAATGTTCGCTCATAATGGAAAATCTGGAAAATATGGATAAACAATAAGAAGGAAAAAATAATCAATCAAAGATGACCACTGCTAACTTTTTGGAATATACTTGTTTAGTAATTATAAGCAGAATAAAATTTCATTCTTATAAAATTAGAATCTTGCTATATATAGTATGCAGTAAACTGTTTTTTTCACAAGTCAGTATTTCTTGAACATTTTCCTATGTCAATAAATATTCTTCCATAGCATCATTTTGATGGTTCCATAGTATTTCTTTATATGTGCTGTGCTTAGTCACTCAGTCATGTCTGCCTCTTTGTAACCCCGTGGACTATAGCCCGCCAGCCTCCTCTGTCCATGGGGATTCTCCAGCTAAGAATAATGGAGTGGGTTGCCATTCTCTTCTCCAGGGGAATTTCCCTATCCAGGAATCAAACTGGGTTCTCCTGCATCACAGGTAGATTCTTTACCAGCTGAGCTACCTGGGANCTTTGTAACCCCGTGGACTATAGCCCGCCAGCCTCCTCTGTCCATGGGGATTCTCCAGCTAAGAATAATGGAGTGGGTTGCCATTCTCTTCTCCAGGGGAATTTCCCTATCCAGGAATCAAACTGGGTTCTCCTGCATCACAGGTAGATTCTTTACCAGCTGAGCTACCTGGGAAGCCCCCATTCCTTATTATATAATAACTCCTAAATGTATTTTTTATCCCAGAAGTTCTCAATCTTACTTGCATATTAGAATTACTGCCCAAGCCCTGCCTCAGAACAACTAATTATGAATCTGGGGAAGGGGTCCAGTCACCAGTATTTTTTTTAAGCTTCCCAAGAGATTCTAATATAATGGAAGAATTTTTTAAAAATGATTAATTAAACATTCAGAATTTTTCCAATTTTATGCTTGGACATCAATGAGCACCTTATAGCTAAATCTTTGTCACATTCATAATTATTTCCTTCAAACATCTAGAATGTTTAACATCTGCTAACAGCAAAACTTAAAGACTATTACTGACTAGCGCCTAAACATAGGTATATAGGTATTCACTGCAACACTCTCTCAACTTTTCTCTATATTTAAAAATGTTCAGATTAAAATGTTGAGGGGAAATTCCTTGGTGGTTCACTGGCTAAGACTTCGTGCTTCCACTGCTGAGGGCCCAGTTTCCACCCCTGGTTGGAGATCTAAAATCTCACAAGTCCCCCTGGACATGGCCAAAAAAAAAAAAAAAAAAANAAACAGGTGGACATGACTGATACATTTTGATGTTTGAGACACTGAGATGCTGAAGAGAGATTAGCTCTGGTCTGTGCACATCCACTTAAGAAGGAAACGGCAACCCACTCCAGTATTCTTGCCTGGACAATCCCATGGACAGAGGAGCCTGGTGGGCTACAGTCCACAGCGTCGCAGAGTCAGATACGACTGAAGTGACTTAGCACATATGCACACACACACATACACATCCAGAGGACAGGCTAGGATGTGGAGGTGGCAGTAAAGCTTCTAGCCTTTAGGATGCTCCCGCAACGGGATAGGCTGCCTGGTGAGACAGTGTGTATCCCCCCAGGGAAGTCTTCTTGCAGAAGCTAGAACACCATCTGTCATGGATGCTGTAACTGGGATTTCTATCAAAACTGGAAAGGTGAACTAGATCAGTGTTTCCTAAATACCCATGCAGCTAGGACAAACTTTGATCCAAGACAAAACAGTAAAAAAAAAAAAAAAGAACAATGTCAATATTTCCCCCAACCCTACCTTTATTAAATTTCAAAGTTACTCTTAATTCTGAGACTACACAAAATTAATCATCCCTAAGCAGAGACATCATTTTGCCGACAAAGGTCCATCTAGTCAAAGCTATGGTTTTTCCAATAGTCATGTCTGGATGTGAGAGTTGGACCATAAAGAAAGCTGAGCACCAAAGAATCGATGCTTTTGAACTGTGGTGTTGGAGAAAACTCTTGAGAGTCCCTTGGACAGCAAGGAGATCAAACCAGTCAATCCTGAAGGAAGTCAATCCTGAATATTGATTGGAAGGACTGATGCAGAAGTTGAAGCTCCAAAACTTCAGCAATCTGATGCGGAGAGCTGGCACTGGAAAAGACCCTGATGCTGGAAAAGATTGAAAGCAGAAGAAGGGGGAGACAGAGGATGAGATGTTTGGATGGCATTAGCAACTCAATGGACCTGAGTTGGAGAAAGCTCTGGGAGATGGTGAAGGACAGGGAAGCTTGGCATGCTACAGTTCATGGGGTCACAAAGAGTCAGACACAACTGAGCGACTGAAAAACAACAACATTTTCAGTTAGAATCTCCAGTTTTCTATGAAATGGTGGTTGTTCGAGATGATGGTAGTTGTTGCTTTTGATTTTGTAACTCTCAAGGCAAAGGTACAAACAGCATCACTATGCTGGTTGCCCAGAATTTCTCTTCTACATTAACAGTTCACAGAATTCAGAAGTCAAGGAAGTACAACCAACCTAGAAAAACCCCAAGGTGTCATCAGTGTACGAACGTTCCCTCTGCTTTCACTCTTTACCTTCAGTTCACTCTCCACTCAGCAAGCAGGACAATTCAAAACGTAAATTAGCTCATAACCTTCCTTCCTTCATGGGCTTCCCTGATGGCTCAGCGGGTAAAGAATCTGCCTGCAATGCAGGAGACATCAGGGACTCAGGTTCAATCCCTGTTTGAAAAAGATTCCCTGGAAAAAGAAATGGCAACCCACTCCAGCATTTTGCCTAGAGAATCCCATGGACAGAGGAGCCTGGGGGGCTATGGTCCATGGGGTCACCAAGAGTCAGACAAGACTGAAGCAACTTAACTATTGTGTTTTATTTTGTTTCACAGTGAAAAAGGGGTCATGGTAGTGTTTGCCTCTTGAGAAGAAGTGGAAGCAATGCCCCAACAGAAGGAAAACATAAAATGGCCAATGTCTCAGAATATATCAAAGACAGACCGAGAAATGATGGTAATAATGATAATACTTATAATTCTAGCGAGGACTTAGATTATTCAGTCCCAGGCCCTCTGTTAAATTGCTTAATCCTCACCACAACCCTACCAGGAAGATACTATTATTATTCTCATTTTTATTTATGTATTTATTTTGGCTGCATTGGGTTTTAGTTGTGGCACATAGGATCTCCATTGCCAGATACCAACTTCTCTCTAGAAGCAGTACATAGGTTTAGTTGCCCCTTGGCATGTGGGATCTTAGATCCACACCCAGGCATCAAACCCACATCCCCTGCATTGGAAGGAGAATTCTTAACCACTGACCCACCAGGGAAGTCCCTTATTCTCATTTTACAGATGAGAAAAACTGACCAATTTAGCTTCAAGTCAACTATAGAAGCAGCAGCAGCAGCAACTATAGAAAAACAAACAAAACAAAAGTCATGGCTCTAACATGTTTCTTGCACCTACTGACTCTCATTGGTTCATTTAATGCTCGTTCCATTTTTTTTTTTTTTCCCATCTCTGTAGCCTCTTCTCAGCATTCTTTAGAAAGTGGAGACTGGAGAAATCTTCATTCTTTTCTGATGCAAAGATTAATTCCAGTGACACATATAATCCACTGTGTCCTACCATTTTCCATAATGAGATGACAATTTTTAACTTTTGTGAGACAAGTTATGCAAATAAGCACAGCCAAAGAGAATGCACAAAATAGGATGCGAGAGCAAAGGAGAATGGAACAATGATGGCCCTTCCTTTTCTCTTAGAGCAGCAATCTGCTGAAAAGAGGCCACTTGGACGGGCAGAGGGTCAGGATTTTGCACAGCTGCTCCGGATCCAGCTCCAAGCTCTCACTCCCCCCAGGAAAGAGGCCAAGAGCTTCCTTTAATTGACTCCCTCCTGCCCCCATTCATTAACATATGGCCCTCCAACACTGCAATTTGGGAAAGTGCCTCTCCACTCAGAAGGATGGAGAGTCCTGCCTGGATACTTAGGAGGTGGCAGTGAGCAGCAATATAGCGGGCTGGCACCTCCATTCAGAGCACTATTGGCATATGCCTACATGCAATTAGAAAAAAGATATTCCCAGAGTAGCTGGCTCATTGACACCTGGAGCAAGATGAGAAGGTGAGGGGGGGGACAGGAGACACATATTCAGATGGTGTGGAAGACATATTTATCCATTTATCTAAATAATATTAGGAGAATCTCATCCAAAAAAAGAGAGAACCACTGAGCCTTGACAGTCCCAAAAAGAAGGCCACAGCAACTGAGCAGAGGGTGCTGACATGTCCAATGGTTCTAACAGTCACGAAGGGTAGAGGCCAAAGTTTGACTCTGAGCTCAGGCTGAATCTGACAGTTTAAGAACTGAGTTTCAGATCAATTTCTAAATGGCCAGTTTTACTGTATTGGCATTTAGAGCCAAGAAATACATTCCTTTTATAGAACGCGTCTGTGCTCCAGAAAGACGCTGTGCACATCAGCTTCAAATTACTGATCGGCTTTTGTTTCCCAAGGATTCCACATACCATTCTCAGGTGATTTCTGTCTTTTAAAAGACAAGCCATACATTTATTTTAAAAAGTAAATGGTCAGTGGTGATGGTTGCTTAACTATGTGAAGGTACTTAGTGCCACAGAACTAAATACATTTAGAAATGGTTAACCTGGTCAATTTTATGTTATGTCTGCTACTGCTGCTAAGTCACTTCAGTTGTGTCCGACTCTGTGCGACCCCACAAACAGCAGCCTGGGATTCTCCCTGTCCCTGGGATTCTCTAGGCAAGAACGCTGGAGTGGATTGCCATTTCCTTCTCCAGTGCATGAAAGTGAAAATGAAATTGCTCAGTTGTGTCTGACTCTTTGCAACCCTATGGACTGCAGCCTACCAGGCTCCTCCGTCCATGGGATTTCCCAGGCAAGAGTGCTGGAATGGGGTGCCATTTCCTTCTCCATTATGTTATGTCCATTTTACCACAATTGAAAAAATTTTAACACCGAGGAAAATGTAAATGAAGACTTGAAAGTTGCATCTTTCATGACAAAGTAACGAAGCATAATAATGCTGGCAATTGTAATTTTCATCAGTATATTTCAATCTTAAATGACAAAACAGCAAACAAGGAAGAGCGTTATCAAAACAAATGTGAAATGTTTTGTTTTCAGGCATAATGTCTGCACGGGAAACCACAATTTTTTACCAGCACAGAATGGAGGCTTTTTGGGGCTGAAGGATGGACTTAAAACATTGACAGATCTAAAAGTCTTTGAAGAATTTTAACAAATCAAAAATCAAATCTCCTAAAACTCTGATAAGAAACACTGTACATAAATTAAATTATGAATCATTTTACAAAAATTCCTTAAAAGTTGTCAGATTTCCTTGAGATCATCAATGAAACAGAACAGTCTAGAAATAAATCCGAATTCATTCAGGAATTTAGTACACTATAAAGACTGACTTTCAAATAAGCAAGGAAAAGAAAGATTAACCAACAAATAATATTGTGTTAAATGAGTAGCCATCTGAAAAAAAAAAAATAAAGTAAGTGATCCCTACTTTATTTACATACCAAACTAAATTCTAAATGAATCAAAGATTTCAATGTAAATACACACACACATATACACACAAAAGTATGAGAAGAAAACAAGGAAGATTTTTAAAAATAATCTCAGAACTGGGGAAGCTTTAATAAGATACAGCATCCAAAAGCTGTGAAAAAGAATATTAACAAAATCAAAAGGAAAAATAAAATATGAAAAAAAATTGCAACAAATATCACAGACAATAAACAAGTAATTCATTAATGTACAAAGAACGCCTAAAATCAGTAAGAAAAAGATCAGTCACCAAAAATAGGTAAAAGAGTAGATAAACAGTTTATACAAAAGAAATACAAAGATCTTTTGTACATAAAAATACATGTTCAATTTTACTTGTAAGAAAAATAATTATAACTACAATGAGATACCATTATGACTTTCATATCAGCAAATACCAAAAATCTGATGACACTCCATGTTGGTGAGAAAAGGAGCAAACTAGCAATTAACCATCTTGTTGGTGAAAATATAAATTTTTATGACTTCTTTGGAAGCATTACATGGAAATATTTATCAAAACGTTTAATGCATGTTGTTTGGTCTCAAAATTGCAGATTAGAAATTGATCCAACAGTTATGCTCACACCTATAACAAATAATGTTTATACAAGAATTTTCACTGAAACAAAATGTCTGGCTAAAGAATTTCTTAGGAAATGGAATACTGTGTAGATCGTTTAACAAACCAGGCAGTTCTGTCTATAATATAATAATAAGTGTAATTCAAAAAGCATGGTACAGGACTTCCCTAATGGTCTAAGACTCCAAGCTTCCAATGAAGGGGGCTCAGGTTCGATCCCCGGTTATGGTACTAAGGTCCCACGTGCAAGGTGCATGTAGAAGCCATCCTGTGAGTGTGTGTGTAATATTTAAAAGGATAAACACACACACACATACCCTTAAATGGTCTGTAAAAGCCTCTGAAATTATATCCAAGGAATAATCTATCATTTTCAGGGCTTCTGTGAACAAGAAAGGAACAGCTAAGGAAATAAGAGAAATGCTTCTTTTTTAAACATGAATTCTCAGGCTTTTTTAAAATTTATTTTTGGCTGCACCCCTCAGCATGAAGGATCTTAGTTCCTGATCAGGGTTCAAATGCCTGCCCTTGGCACTGGAAGGCAGAATCTTAACCACTGGACCACGAGGGAAGTCCTTCTCAGGCTTTTTTAATATCTGTACCATCATCAGGTACAGACTCCAAAAAAATTATTTTAAGGGAAAAATCCATCAATATAAATGTCTTACATGCTATTACTGATTAATTAGCTCCAGATTTAATGGCTGAATTGATATTTTTAGAAAAAAAACTAAAACACAATCTGACAATACGGGATGAAAAAGAATGAAAACACAGTTTAAAAAAAAAAAAAGAGAGGAGTCATGAGAGGCTTCCCTGGTGACTCAGGGGTAAAGAGACCACCTGCCAATGAAAGGGCCAAGGATTTGATCTGTGGTCCGGGAAGATTCTACATGCCTCAGAGCAACTAAGCCTGTGTACCACAACTACTGAAGCCCATGCTTCACAACAAGAGAAACCACTGCGGTGAGAAGCCCCTGTTTGTGGAAACTGGAGAAGACCCATGAAGAGCNTCACTTGAAAAAAAAACTCCCTCTCACAGAACAAGTCTGGTCTTTGATAATAACTGTAATAGCTATTACTGCACATTTAGGTTGTTTCAAATTTGTTATTAGAAACACAGCTGCATAAACATTCTTATATAAACACAGCTTTCAATTCATCTAAGATTTTCCTAGAAGTCTTAGGTCAGAAGGCTTGCATATTTTTAAAAGATTTTGATAAATACAAACTTTCCTCCAGAAACAACTCTTTTTAAAAATATTGGTTGATTGATTTATGGCTGTGCTGGGTCTTCGTTGCTACTTGCATCAGCAGGGGCTACTCTCCTTGCTGTGCAGGGTTCTCATGGCCGTGGCTTCTCTTGTTGCGGAGCACAGGCTCCCGGCACATGGGCTTCAGTAGCTCCTGCGCTCTAGAGAGCTGGCTCAGTAGTTGTGGACTTAGCTGTTCCTCGGCGTGTGGGATCTTCCTAGACCAGGGATCTAACTGGGGTCCCCTGCATTAGCAGGCAGATTTCTATCCACTGAACCAGCAGGAAGTTCGCTATTCGTCTCATTAATGAGTTTTATCATTTTCTGCCATGAGCAGTAATGTATGATTGCTCAATTTTCATATCCTCACCAGCAACAAATATTCTGATTAAGTTTTGCCAAATTTATGAACCAAAATGATCCTTCATGGTTATAACATTACAGAGTGAATTTTTTTCATATTTATTAGCCATTTGCATTTCTTTTTGGCATGAATTGCCTTATGCTCTTTGCCCATCTTTCTACTGGAATATTTGCTGTCTCGTAATGATTTATAAAAGCTCTTTGGCTATTAATTACATTAATCCTCTGTCATATATGTCCAAAAATGTTTGTTAGTGCTTTGCCTTTTGTTGAATATATATTTCAAATGCCAAATCTATATTTGAAAGATAAAATAGCATCTATAAAACAGTATTTTTGTGTCCTTGGCTATTTCCTAAAATTGTCAGTTTATTATTGCTAGAGGCATATTTATTAATGCTTATGCAGTTCAAGGGGAGAAACTAAATGCAAGAGATGGACTTGAGCCAAAAAAGCACACATACTGAAACCAAATATTAGAATTCCAGCTGAAATAAAAAGGGAAGTGGCCAAGAGCAAATACCTTAATAATAAAAATTATTAGTAGCATAGCGATAATCAACATATACTTTATATACATTTGATAATTTAGATATGTTTTCTCATATAATTTTCACAATAACCATTTGGAGAGGTACTATCTATATTTCTAACTTTTTGGCCACGCTGCACGGCATTCAAGATCCTCCTTCCCTGGCCAGGGACTGAACCAGTGTCCCATGCAGCAGAAGCGGAGTCTTAATCACTGGACCATCAAGGAGGTCTCAATATTTCTAATTTACAGTTGAGGAAATAAGGCTTAGCAGGGGTCAAATGACTGGTAAATACTACACTCTGAGGCCCGCTTCCTGCCTCAGCCAGAGTGTTAAACACTAAATATTACCACCTCCTCTCGTCCACTTGTTTAACCTCTCCAAGCTTCCCTTGGTCTTTTGAAGATTAAATGACATAATGCTATTCAGTGAATAGCACAGTGCCCAGCACATGATATATCCTCAGTAAGAGGCTGGTCACAAAAGACAAGTATTCACCATGTTCACCATGTGGAGCAGGTGGAACCCTTTTCCACTGTTGGGCAAGAGGGTACAGCCATTATAGAAAACTACGTGGAGGATCCTCAAAAAATCAAAATAGAATTACCAGGTGATCCAGCAATCCCACCTCTGAATATTTATATAAAAAGAAAAACTGAAATCAGGATCTCAGAGAGATATTAGCCCTCCCATGTTCACTGCAATACTATTGACAATGAATGACCAAGATGTGGAAACAATCGAACTGTCCATTGATGGAAGGATGGATAGAGAAACTATAGTATACCCAGTGTTCATTGCAGCACTATTTACAATAGCCAAGACATGGAAGCAAACTGAATGTTCATCAACCATGAATGGATAAAGAAAGTGTTATACATATAAATGATGGAATATTACTCAGCCACTAAAAAGAAGGAAATAATGCTATCTGCAGCAATATGGGTGGACCTGGAAATTATCGTACCAAGTGAAGTTAGAGAAAGACAAGTATCATATGATATTGCTCATATGCAGAATCTTAAAAAAAAGAAGATACAAATGAAGTTATTGACAAAATAGAAACAGACTCACAGACTTAAAGAGCCAACTTATGGTTACCAGGGGGTGGAGGTCGGAAGGGAGAGATAGACTGGGAGTTTGGGATTGGCATGTACCCAATGCAACGTTTAAAACAGACAACCAACAAGGACCTACTGTATAGCACAGAGAATGTGGCTCAATATTCTGTAATAAACTAAATGGGAAAAGAATTTGAAAAAAAATAGACACATGTATATATAAAACTGAATCATTTTTCTGTATGCTTGAAACTAACACAACATTGTTGATCAATTATACTCCAATATAAAATAAAAATTAAAAAAGACAACTATGCTATATACAGGCAATCACAGCCAACTCTTTGAGACCCGATGGACTTATAGCCCACCCGGCTCCTCTGGCCATGGAATTTTCGATGCAAGAATACTGGAGTGGGTTGCCATTTCCTTCTCCANACAACATTGTTGATCAATTATACTCCAATATAAAATAAAAATTAAAAAAGACAACTATGCTATATACAGGCAATCACAGCCAACTCTTTGAGACCCGATGGACTTATAGCCCACCCGGCTCCTCTGGCCATGGAATTTTCGATGCAAGAATACTGGAGTGGGTTGCCATTTCCTTCTCCAGGGGATCTTTTCAACCCAGGGATCGAGACATACATATACTAGATTATTCACCCTTAAAGAAGAAGGAAATCCTAGCTCATGCTACTCCATGAATGAAGCTTGAAAACTTAATTATCAGTGAGATAAGCCAGTCATGGAAAAATATAAAATACTGCATGACTGTGCTTATATGAGGTTTCTAAAATAGTCAAATCCATAGAATCAAAGAGTGGAATGGTGATTGCTGGGGGTGGAGGGGGTGGGAAGGGAAGTTATTAACCAACAGGCAGACAGTTTCAGTTGAGTGAGACAAGAGGGCTGTGGAGCACTGCTGTACAACCATGTATCTGTACTCAACGCTGCTGTATTATGCATTTAAAATTTGGGGAAGAGGGTAGACCAACTGTTAAGTATGATTATCACAATGAAATTAAGTTAAATCAATACAGAGTAGCTTATATGGGACTTCCCTGGTAGTCCAGTGGCTAAGACTCCATGTTCCTAATGCAGGGGGCCCCGGGCTTTGATCCCTGGTCAGGGAACCAGATCCCACAAGCTGAAACTGAAGATTCTGCATGCCACAAATAAGACCCGGCACAGGCAAATAGTTATTTCTAAAGAATTAGTAACCTTAAGAGTTAAAAAAAAAATCTGTCATCCTCCTCATTGTCACATGATGATGTCACCAGGAGAACACCAGTGTTTAAACACACCTTTCTACACCAATAGACATTTTGCCTAATCATGCCCTACCATGAAATTTTAATGCTACAGGTGTGCTATTATGTACTGGGTCCCTTTGGAGGGCCACACATCAACGTACTATCTGTTGAAGTAGCGTAGATATTTTTGTCCCCAGGCACCCCCCCATCCCAGCAAGAATCAGTTATCATACCTTGGTTTTGCATTTTTGTTTTTGGCCAAATCATATGGCTTGTAAGATCTTAGTTTCCCAACCAGGGATTGAACCCAGGCCAGGCAGTGAAAATGCTGAGTCCTAACCACTGTGCCACCAGGGAAATCCCAGTTGTCAGCTGCTTGGAGTGACATTGTCCCCACCATCCTTCCAAGCCTCCCTCTTTGAGAATGCCTGATTTGTGTTCACAGAAAAACCTCTGATGAACATGTCTTGCATATCCTTCGATACCTATATCCCAACATGGTTCATCTGCATAACATTGCTGTACAAACCTCAGCAGATGCAGGGCAGTCCACTTAAAATCCAGCCTAATTCTGACAGTTAGGAGCTTCATTAAAACAAATATACAAACGAAGGCAGAATTATTGGTCATCTATTTTTCTACTACTCTCAAAGAGGAAAGAATTGTCACTGATAATTTTTGAAAAGAGGAAACCGGACAAATGATCTTGTCTGGACTAAATCAATATGAAGTTCCATGTGTTTTACCCACCACTGTACAATGTATAATTGATCAAATGATGAAAACCGACCGAGAAATAATGGCACACAATAGCTGGGAGTTATTAAATCACTGGCTAATGAGTCTTCTGTGATGCACTGCAGATCACAAATTCTCTCCGCTTTTTATATTTCAATTTAAATAATCCAATGTTCTGCTCAAGGTCAGAAAGATTCTGTGCTCATTAATTCTGGTGAGGTGGGATTTTAGCTGAGTATTAGAAAATGCTAATGATCATTTAACAACTAAAACAGAATAATCCACAGCTGAAAATAGCATCCACAACCAGCTTGGAAAGTGTTCTATGGAAGAAAATGTACTCAGGCAAACAACAGTGATTTGCCACTTTGCCAGAATATTCTTCCTGGTGTGTGTTTTGGACCAACTATTCCTTGCATACCAAACACAGCCCTAAACCATCCTCAAATTCTCTCTCTAATGAATTGTGCTTTGGTAGTGAGCCCTCTGTCTACAGTGAGGCAATGTTAACAGAAATAACCAGTTATGCTCAGATGTCTCAGCGGTCTCTGACTCTTTGCCATCCCATGGACTGTAGCCCGCAGGCTGCTCTGTCCATGGCATTCTCCAGGCAAGAATTGGAGTAGGTTGCCATGCTCTCCTCCAGGAGATTTCCTGTACCCAGGGACTGAACCAGCGTTTCCTGCATTGGAGTGGATTCTTTACCGCTGAGCCACTCAAGAAGCCCCAGAAAGGCACTCCTATTTGTTGGAAGAGTGCTGGTGAGAATATTGGTCAGTATATAATCTGATGTCCTCTACAATATGGTAGAAATTTACCTTTCCTTTCGGCCCCAGGAATAGTTTTCTCCCTCAGTTTCCAGTTTATTTTTAGAAACAAACCATGAACAATAGAGGTCCCCTCTTCCCATCTGCAGATTTGATCTTTGTATCTTCAACTGTTCAAAAGAGACAAGCCCAATGGGCCTCCAGTGTAACTCACAGTCACTGCAGAGCTGAGGCGTGGCGGGTGGGGCCGGGGATGGATCCGAGACTCGCTAACAAGGGGGTCTGACACCCCAGTGTGCAATGCCCAGTTTGNATTTGATCTTTGTATCTTCAACTGTTCAAAAGAGACAAGCCCAATGGGCCTCCAGTGTAACTCACAGTCACTGCAGAGCTGAGGCGTGGCGGGTGGGGCCGGGGATGGATCCGAGACTCGCTAACAAGGGGGTCTGACACCCCAGTGTGCAATGCCCAGTTTGGCTGTGGGTTGACTCACACCTTACTCCACCACACTGTCCCACCATGCTTTCCCGGGCTCCTGGGGGTTGATAGAAAACTCGGAGCCTTCTAATGTGAATTAGAATTCACAGCATTCATTCTGGGTTCAGTAACTTCAGAGCTTCCAGGCGGAGGGTCTGCCCTTTGTCGTTTCACCCTGTAAGGACCCCTGAGCTAGGCGTGAGACAGGACAGAAAAGAGCAGGATGGATCGCAGGGCCACTCCACGACCGGAAGTGGTCGCTTCCAGGAAAGAGTTCGTCCTGGAAGAGAGCAAGGATGCGGGAAAACAAAACAGATGTGGAAATACTCATCTTTCACCCAGATGAACCGGGGCGAGGTGGGGCGCAGCGGGTGTCGGGGGCCAGGGGTCACCTTTCCCGGTAAATGAGAAAGTGTCATTCCAGCAGTTTCGGAAATCACTTCTGAGTATTTCCAGCAGAGGGCGCTCGGGCATAGGAAAAAAGAACAGAAAAGCACTCTGCAAAGAACTGATTCATCAGAAAAGATCCTGATGCTGGGAAAGATTGAAGGCTGGAGGAGAAGGGGACCACAGAGGATGAGTTGGTTGGATGGTATCACGGACTCGATGAACGTGAGTTTGAGCAAGCTCCTGGAGTTGGTGATGGACAGGGAAACTTGGCATGCTGCAGTCCATGGGGTCACAAAGAGTCGGACACGACTGAGCGACTGAACTCAACTGATAGCGCTCTGCCTTAGGGAAACCCCAAGCACAGACTGGTTGCCCACCCAGCTCCAGAATTTCTGTGTAGAAGGCACTTGGGGTAACAACATGGGTGGAAGCCGGGAGGGATTGGAGAATGTGTTTATATATAACAGGGGGAAGTGGAGTGGAATCATCCCTAGAAATCCTTGGGGCTTCAACAATCCTTAGAACAATTACTGAAAATAGAAAAAATAGTTCCAGCAATCAGATCTATTGTATTACTAATAATTTTCCCTGATATTCCTATCAGTGTCTTTCTGTACTTTGGACTTCCGCTTTTTAAGCTCATTTTAAGTGCCTTCTAGGGGTAACCAGGATGTCACATGCTATGGAGACTTGAAACATGTCAGTACAGTCCCAGTCCACAATGAGTATATAGTCTAAAAGTGGAGATGAGACAAAGACACAAATCATAGTATTCTGCAAGTTAGAATAAGGCCAACACCATCAGAAAGGCACCAGTAAGTGACAGTTGAAAAGGAAAGTTTGTGGGCGGATAATGCAGGGGTTGCACGTTCGATCCCTGGTCTGGGAGCTAAGATCTCACATGCTTCTCCACCAAAAAAAAAAAAAAAAAAAAAAACACGAAAA
>SJYA01001945.1:440744-515612 GCA_006410615.1 Neotragus moschatus | reverse complement strand
AAAAAAAAAAAAAAAAAAAAAAACCATGAAAACAGAAGCAATGGCGTGACAAATTCAACAAAGATTTGAAAAAAAAAAAAAATGGTCCACATTAAAAACAGAAAATGAAATGGCAACCCACTCCAGTATTCTTGCCTGGAAAATCCCAGGGACGGAGGAGCCTCGTGGGCTGCCATCTATGGGGTCACACAGAGTCGGACATGACTGAAGCGACTTAGCAGCAGCAGTAGCCATAAAAAAAAATCTTTAAAAAACAATTCATCATTTAGCCTTGGAGAACTTGATACTAGACCTTCTATGTCTTTAATCCTCATGACAACCACATTATTATTCTCAGATGAAGGAACCAAGCACGTAGTCACCCATTAAGTGTCCTTGTGGGTCAGGATCTCAACCTGAGTTCTGTCCCAGTGAAAAGCCTGTGTTGTTGTTCCCACTTCTCCATCCTGCCTCTCTCGTGTAACACTCTTAGTAATTGTATTTTACTAAAAGATGATGTTTTTAAAGAAAAAGTATTTAAAAGCCAAAGGAGAAAAGCCTTTGCAAACTGTGGCCCTTTGAGGAAGAAGGGAGGGATTTTTAAGATGATCCTGACGACATATCCAAGAGGCACATGACCTCTTCTCTACTCCTAGGTATACCTTGCCCCTCTGGAAAACTGCTGGTTAGCAGCCTTCTTTGAAAGTGTACTTAGCCGCTCAGTCATGTCTGAATCTTTGCGACCCCATGGATAGTACCCCGCCAGGCTCCTCTCTCCATGGGATTCTCCAGGCAAGAATCCTGGAGTGGGTAGCCATTAACAATAATTTTCGGGTGACCTGAGATGAGATGAGTATCTGGGACCTTTGTCCTTCCTGAAAGCCAAGCGTCGCTTTTCCACAAATCCTGTAGGTGGCGCCCATGCACTGGTTTCCGCTGAAAGAAATCAGTGTCGACCTTTCAGGAGTCCTGGTAGGCAAACAGGAATAGCTCCTTTCATTCCAAGTGAGAAGAAAAAGGACAGCCTTGCTCCCTGTAACTTCTCCTAAAAAAAGTCTCCTTTTTAACAAGGCTTATGTTCACCTGGAGAGACTATAATGGAGAAGTGCCAGCTTCCAGACACCTGAGTCTGACAGCCATATAACCTTGAGTAAACAGACACCCAACCCTTCTTATGGTTGGGTGTCTCATCCAGACAGTCTTCAAAGTCCCTTCTAACTCATAAATGTTATTTTGTTGCCCCACCCCCACCCCCTGCCCCTGGTCCTGCCAAAAAGAATCTTGAATAAAGTCTCTAAAGGTGGGGTGGGGATGGGGGGAGGAATTTGTAAAATCAAACTTGAAAAGGACTGAGGTTGATCCAGGCCAAAATGCCATTCATTCCTGGAATCCTCTGTGGTATCTCTCTCAGGAGGTGGTTGCCCTCCAGGAGTTAGGAGTCCACTAATTCACAGGACCCCCTGTATGACCACTGGAAAGTTCTTAACTCTGTTTCCATGCTGGCCCTAAGCCTATGTTCTTGGGTAAGTCTCATCCCACCAGCCAGCTCTCCATTTACCAGGAAGTAACAACCATGCTCCACCACCCACCACCTACTTCTTATACCCACATATAGGCATTCCCCCTCCTGCTTGTCTATATTTCTTTTAATCCTGAATGAAATGCTCTTAGGTAAGTCTAAATGAAGTGAAGTAGAACAAAGCTCTCAACTTCCTTGTTCCAAATACTGTACCTTTCTTATTTTACATTATTAATAGCCCCATTGCACTACAGACTCCTAAACAACTCTAGCCAACTAAATCATCTAAAGCCACGTGGTCCAATATGGCAACCACAAGCCAATCAAGAGCGATATTGGTATTGAGAAATATCAATCTCAGATATGCAGATGACACCACCCTTATGGCAGAAAGCAAAGAAATAAAGAGCCTCTTGATGAAAGTCAAAGAGGAGAGTGAAAAAGTTGGCTTAAAACTCAACATTCAGAAAACTAAGATCATGGCATCCAGTCTCATCACTTGTATTAACCTCTTTTATATTTCTCTTTCTTAGATCTGATTTCCTATCCTAGCCAGACAGTGTGATCTTTTGGAATTTCAATCCCATATATTTATTGTCCCCTTCAACTTCACAAATTTTATAAGTAAGCTTTATTTATATTTATCCAAGTCTTTGGTTAAAATATTGACAAAGTCAAGGCTGAAACATTATTAGAAATCACTTTTCATCTCAGAAACAACACATTAATTAAACATTACCTTGGATGTGCTTTTTTAAAAAAACTAAATAATAACTTTCTAGTTGTAATAGGTCAGGACTTTCCCATCTTCTATCGTATTGCCCCATCTGCCCATTTCCTGTCAGAGAGTTGGTGGACAGAAGCTCAAGGCAGTCAGTGAGGCCTGGGTCACAGTCAGAGTCAGGGTAAGCCTGGGGTTGGGAATCAGGCATCTAAGGAGACTAGCCCCAGCAGTGGCTGAGATAAGCAAGGCTGCAGAGTAGAAGGGCAGACCAATCCAAACAAGGCTGGCCTTTCTGATGATCAGGTAAGAAGTGCTGGGTCTCTGAGGCCAGAGCAATGGAATTAAGACCTTTAAGTAAGCTTACTTCCTGGGTGGACATTCAGAGCCAGCCAGCCTTCCCCTCTATCTCTCATTTCCCCCGATCTCTTAGAGTCTTTGTCCTAGAGCCAGAGGACCTTAGAGGACTCAGACAACCTTTCATTTAAACTTCTGGTCTGTTCTACAACATCCTCGAAAAACTGACAATTTCAGCCATCTGCATGCCTGCTCAGTTGCTAAGTCGTGTCTGACTGTAGCCCACCAGGCTTCTCTATCCATGGGATTTTATACTGGAGTGGGTTACCATTTCCTATTCCAGGAATAATAAAAACTCACTAATTCTCCATCCAGGGATCAAACCTGTGTCTCCTGCATTAGTGGGTGGATTCCTTACCATTGCACCACCTGGGAAGTTCTTAACCTATCTGGTCACTGCTAAAACATCTCCACCAGTAGGAGCCTCACTATTTCATTGCAAAAAAACAAATTACTAAGGAATCCTTCCTTAAATTAAGTGGAAATCTGAGTTATAACTTCAACTTGCTGGTCTTATTTCTGCCTTCTGAGTAAACCTAGTTCTTCTTCAACAAGGCAGTTATAGTTACGTCTATATAGATATCTATACATGTCTATATAGCTGTATCTAACTATCTATTCTTCTAATCAGAGCAGTAAGTGATCCTCTCAATTCTTTTCATACCCAGGCGTTCCCTAGCACTTCAGTCATTCTTCTCTGACGTGGTTTCAGATCACTTCACCATCCCAGGTGCCCCGGTCCCACACTCTCTAGGGAGTCCATCAATGTCTCTCATAAAGTCCAGCACCCAGTACTGAGCACAGTACCCTTGCTGGGGATCACCTCACCTCTCTCCGCTATATATCCTCTAACATAGACAAATGATTTGAGGCCCTCACATTGTGGACACATTCAGAACGTTCATTGCACTCAAATGCATAGATGGTTTTATGGAATGCTATTCACTGCCTACGTACTCCCTGCGTCTACACCAGACAGTGCTGATCAGCGTGGCACACTGTTCCCTGGAATTCAGCAGTGTCCTCAGATTCCTTCTTTTTTTTTTTTTTTTAAATTAAGTTTACTTATTTTTTACTTGAAGGATAATGGCTTTACAGAATTTTGTTGTTTTCTGTCAAACCTCAACATGAATCAGCCATAGGTATACATATACCCTCTCCCTCTTGAACTTCCCTCCCATATCCCTCCCCATCCCACTCCTCAGATTCCTTCTTAACACTATCTCTGGCCAGCCACTAAAAGCTAACGCACAGGTGCAGCCAAGTTAAATCCCCCTACCCTGTACCTCTGCGGCTGACCTTTATTTGACAAACCAAAGGCCTTTACATTTATCTTTCATTGAATTTGTTGGTATTAGATTTGGCTGATCACGTCCAGTTTCATCATCTGTATAGCATAGTGCTTAACAGAACATCTGTGACTCCATCCAAATATTTCCTCCTTCATCTCATTTTTCTTTTAGCATTGCTCCCTCATGGTTACTGGAAATTATCTATTTTATTATCTGATGTATTTATTGAATGGACTTTTATGTTCTCTCTTTAGTTTCAAAGTATTTCCATTTCACATCAAATTAGCTGCTTTGTAAAATTCACATGGCACTGCTTTTTATGTCCATTTCAATTATAAGCTTTTATTGGGAATCCATGAGGTGAAAGCAGTAGCCATCAATATGATCCAATGTGCAGTGTTCACAACTCTTAAGCTAGCCTGATTCTTTTTTTTTTTTTCCCTCAAAGCACAGCTTGCAGGCTTGCAGGATCTTAGTTCCCCAACCGCGCACTGAATCCAGACTCTTAGCATTAAAAGGTCGAGTTCTAACCACTGGACCTTCAGGGAACTCCCTGGACTAGCCTGATTCTTAATGTGTCACAATAATTTCTTCCCAGGATCAGTAGGCTCCGTGATCTTCAACTAACACTTTCCTATTTCATTCTCACTGTCATAGAAGCCATTAGGGCAGAAGACTTGAACCCTTTAAGAGGATAAACTAGCACCACGCTTGAGTTTTTCCTTTGCTTGGGCTCTCAAAGGACCCTGGGACCTGCAGATGGAAACTTCTGGTTTTGAACATTTTAAAAATTTATTTTCATTTATTTATTCATTTGGCTGTGCTGAGTCTTAGTTGTGGCATCCGGGATTTTTATTTGCAGCATGTGGGCTCTAGTTCCCTGACCAGGATTCAAACCTGGGCCCCCTGCACTGGGAGTGCAGAGACTTAGCCACTGGACCACCAGGGAGGTCCCTGATTTTGAATTTTGCCCAACTAGCCACATACACACACTCAGCAGAGGTAGACAAGAATCATAACCAGAATCATCTCCTTCCTACAAAATAGATAATAGGGGTTTAATATTCAGTAACAGAAAGTTCTTCTTAGGACCAAATCAGATCTTTTCAGGAGCTCTATTTCAGAATACAAATCTTAGGTCCCTGAAGCAGTATTGCAGTCAAACGATGTCCTTGTAGCTAAGAATGTAGATTTTAGGGACTTCCCTGGTGGTCCAGTTGCTAAGAGTCCAGGCTCCCAATGCAGGGGGCCTGGGTTTGATCCTTGGTCAGGGAACTAGATCCCATATGCCACAGCTGAGAGTTCACACGTTGCAACTAAAGATCCTGTGTGTCGAAACCAAGACCCAGTGCAGCCAAATAAAGTAAACAAATAAATATCTTTACAAAAAAAAATGTAGATTTTACACACCTGGTGTCACCCGACTATTACAGAACTCTGTACCACAGAAGGTCCGAATGCACTAAGTAGATGTTGAGTCGTCAACCACCCTTGCTCCCCCATAGACATGCAAACCAGATATCCTAGGAAACAGAATATGATTCACATAATTCCTTCTCCACCCTCTGTCCTTTACCCAGCCACCGTATTATTGGAGACGTGATACTCTGCTAGACAATCTCTACTCTCATTGAAATTACCCAAAGACAACAGTGTGATGAAGTGGTTTGAGCACAGAAGCTGCAAAAAGAGATCCATTTTCCAATCCAACTAGGACGTTAATGATTATATGTCACTTTGGAAAATCATCACCTCTTTGTCGAAATGAAAACTAAGTCCAAATGCATGTTGCTTTGTGTGGGGTCAGACTCTCTCACCTTTAGGGGGAGAGGTCAAGGCCTCCTTCCCATCGGTACCCCCACCCCTATATAGGAGCTCTGATGGAGGACAAAACAGCGTCTCCAAGATGCATAATTTAGAAGCAGTAGAGAAGTTTCCATGGGAGGAAAAGTACAGCTTAAAAGGTCCTGTGTCCACAAACAAGTGTACGTGAGAGGGACTCTGCGGCCCCTAAAGCTTGTGAGCTTAGCAGGAACCCCTCACCCTGTGGGGCCCAGGCTGATGGAAGCAAGCCCAGAGCAGGTAGATTCCAGCTGGCTCTTTCTGAGCCTTAGGACAGGAAGAATGAAGCCTGAGGTGCTCCTACTATCTGCCTCAGCTTATCAACAGGAGAGACCCGATAGAGATGTGGAGCAAACTCGTAGGAGATATATATATATATATATATACACACATATACATAGATATACACATATACATATATACGCACACACCTATATACATATACACATACACATACAAAAACACATATACATGTTGTTGAGTCCTGTCCTGCTCTTTTATGACCCCATGGCCTGTATAGCCCACCAGGCTCCTCTATCCATGAGATTTCCCAGGCAAGATTACTGGAGTGGGTTGCCATGCCCATCTCTAGAGGATCTTCCCAACCCAGGGATAGAACCCAGTTCTCCCTGAAACTCATTCCAGTATTCCTTCCTGGAGAATCCTATGGACAGAGGAGCCTGGCAGGCTATAGCTTATACCATCGCAAAGAGACGGACAAGTCTGAAGCAACTAAGCATGCAGGCATATATGTATATATATAATTTAGGCCAATATATTGGCCTAAATGATCCTCTACCCCAGAAACCAAGCATCTCAGTAGGGGCTGGGAAGGGCCTTGGACTGAGGGCCTATGGAAACCTGTCTTCCAAATGATGGGTCTTCTGGAAGCAGACAGCACTGTGAGAGAGTGAGGAACAGAAGCCTGGAGTCAGGTGAGCTGGGTTTCTGTCTAGGCTCAGCCTCAGACCGCGGTGTGACCTTGAGCCTCAGCAACCTCCCTATAAAATGAGGATAACAACAGAATCCACCTCAGAAGGGTAAGACTGAAAAGCACATAAAGAGATTTTCAGCAAGTGAGTGCAGAATGAACAAGGGAAGGGAGAACTCCTTCAGCACTCTTAACCTTGAGAACCTCGTGAACAGTACGAAAGGCAAAAAGAACACTGAAAGACGGACTCCCCGGGTTGGTACGTACCCATACGCTACTGGAGATGAGAGGAGAAATAACTCGGAAAGAATGAAGAGACAGAGCCAAAGCGAAAACGACACCCAGCTGTGGATGTGACGGGTGATGCAAGTAAGTCAAATGCTGTAAAGAGCACTACTGCATAGGAACCTGGAATGTCTGGTCCAGGAATCAAGGCAAATTGGAAGTGGTCACACAGGAGACGGCAAGAGTGAACGTCAACATTTGAGGACTCAGTGAACTAAAATGGACTGGAATGAGTGAATTTAACTCAGACCATTATATCTACTCCTGTGGGCAGGAATCCCTTAGAAGAAATGGAGTAGCCATCATAGTCGACAAAAGAGTCTGAAATGCAGTACTTGGATGCAATCTCAAACACGACAGAATGATCTCTATTCGTTTCCAAGGCAAACCATTCAGTATCACAGTAATCCAAGTTTATGCCCCAACCAGAAATGCTGAAGAAGCTGAATGCTTCTATGAAGACCTATAAGACCTTCTAGAAGTAACACCAAAAAAAGATGTCTTTTTCATTATAGGGGACTGGGATGCAAAAGTTGGAAGTCAAGAGATACCTAAACTAACAGGCAAATTTGGCCTTGGAGTACAAAATGAATCAGGTCAAAGGCCAACAGAGTTTCGCCAAGAGAACACACTAGTCATAGCAAACACCCTCTTCCAACAACACAAGAGAAGACTCTACACATGAACAGCACCAGATGGTCAATACCAAAACCAGACTGATTATATTATTTGCAGCCAAAGATGGAGAAGCTCTATACAGTCAGCAAAAAACAAGATTAGGCGCTGATTGTGGCTCAGACCATGAACTATTTATTGCCAAACTCAGACTTAAATGGAAGAAAGTACAGAAAACCACTAGACCATTCAGGTATGACCTAAATCAATCCCTTATGTTTACACAGTGGAAGTGACAAATATATTCAAGGGATTAGATCTGATAGAGTGTCTGAAGAACTATGGATGGAGGTCTGTGACATTGCACAGGAGGCAGTGATCAAGACCATCCCCAAGAAAAAGAAATTCAAAAAGGCAAAATGGTTACCTGAGGAGCCCTTACAAATAGCTAAGAAAAGAAAATACGCAAAAGGCAGAGGAGAAAAGGAAAGATATACCCATTTGAATGCACAATTCCAAAGAATAGCAAGAAGAGATAAGAAACCTTTCCTCAGTGATCAATGCAAGGAAATAGACGAAAACAATAGAATGAGAAAGACTAGAGATCTCTTCAAGAAAATCAGAGATACCAAGGGAACATTTCATGCAAAGATGGGCACAATAAAGGACAGAAATGGTACGGACCTAACAGAAGCAGAAGATATTAAGAAGAGGTGGCAAGAATACACAGAACAAAACAAAAAAGTTCTTCATAACCCAGATAACAAAGATGGTGTTATCACTCACCTAAAGCCAGACATGCTGGAATGAGAAGTCACGTGGGCCTTAGGAAGCATCACTATGAACAAAGCTAGTGGAGGTGATGGAATTCCAGTTGAACTCTTTCAGATCCTATAAGATGACTCTGTGAAAGTGCTGCACTCAATATGCCAGCAAATTTGGAAAAGTCAGCAGTGGCCACAGGACTGGAAAAGGTCAGTTTTCATTCCAATCCCAAAGAAAGGCAATGCCAAGAAATGTTCAAACGACCTCACAATTGCACTCATCTCACACACTAGCAGAGTAACATCACAATTCTCCAAGCCAGGTTTCAACCGTACATGAATCGTGAACTTCCAGATGTTCAAGCTGGATTTAGAAATGGCAGAGGAACCAGAGATAAAATTGGCAACATCTGTTGGATCACTGAAAAAGCAAGAGAGTTCCAGAGAAACATCTACTATTGCTTTATTGACTATGCCAAAGCCTTTGACTATGTAGATCACAACAAACTGTGGGGAAATTCCTCAAGAGATGGGAATACCAGAACACCTGACCTTCCTTCTGAGAAAACTGTATGCAGGTCAAGAAGCAACAGTTAGAACTGGACATGGAACAACAGAATTGTTCCAAATCAGGAAAGGAGTATGTCAAGGCTGTATATTGTCACCCTGCTTATCTAACTTATATTTGGAGTACATCATGTGAAATGCCAGGCTAGATGAAGCATAAGCTGGAATCAAGATTGCCGGGAGAAATATCAGTAACCTCAGATATGCAGATGACACCACCCTTAGGGCAGAAAGCAAAGAAGAACTAAAGAGCTTCTTGATGAAAGTGAAAGAGGAGAGTGAAAAAGTTGGCTTAAAACTCAACATTCAGAAAACTAAGATCATGGCATCTGGTCCCATCACTTGATGGCAAATAGAGGGGGAAACAATTGAAACAGTGAGAGACTTTATTAGTCTGGGCTCCAAAATCACTGCAGATGGTGACTACAGCCATGAAATTAAAATACTCACTCCTTGGAAGAAAAGTTATGACCAACTCAGACAGCATATTAAAAAGCAGAGACATTACTTTGCCAACAAAGTTCCGTCTAGTCAAAGTTATGGTTTATCCAGTAGTCATGTATGGATGTGAGAGTTGGACTATAAAGAAAGCTGAGTACCAAAGAATTGATACTTTGGTGTTGGAGTAGACTCTGAGAGTCCCTAGGACTGCAAGGAGATCCAACCAGTCCATCCTAAAGGAAATCAGTTCTGAATAATCATTGGAAGAACTGATGCTGAAGCTGAAAGTTCAGTACTCTGGCCACCTGTTGCGAAGGACTGACTCATTTGAAAAGATCCTGATGCTGGAAAAGATCGAAGGCAGGAGGAGAAGAGGATGACAGAGGATGGCATCACCAATCGATGGACATGAGTTTGAGTAAGCTCCAGCAGTTGGTGATGGACAGGGAAGCCTGGCCTGCTGCAGTCCATGGGATTGCAAAGAGTCAGATACAACTGAGCCACTGGACTTAACTTAAGGGAGTGCAGAATAAGATCTCCATAAATGTTAGCCATTGTGATAATAATGAACTTTTCAAGCTGAGGTTAAAACACATTGATTTGGCGGCAGTATAATCAGAACCTTTAACTAATATTATAAATACCCACAGGGAACCTCAGAAAAAGGTGAGCGTGAGAAGACAGACTCCCTTGGGCAGCCCACAGAAAGACTATCTCCTAATGGAGAAAGCTTTTGGTAAGCTTCTACTGAATATCTTACTATTAATTGCATCAATTTCTACCTCCACCTCCAGCTGCAGCAGCTCAGAACCTAGCAAGGAAATACTAGATGGTGGTAATAAAAAAAAACAAATAGAAAATTTATACAAAATCCCTGACCTCATGGTGCTTCTGTTCTGCTGCATAGGGAGAGACAACAGATAAATAAACCTATACAAGTTAGATAAAATGGGGTGAGTATCACGAAGAAAGCCAGAGCCAGCTAAGAGAATAGAAGGCACTGGGGTTGGGACTTTGGATGTAGCAGCTAGAAAGTCTTCTCAGGGGAGACGGCATCTGAGCAGCGAACTGACCGAAGGGAGAAGCAAACTGGGCATAGGGGAAAGGAGCAAGACACAGAAGAGCTTGTGCAAAGGTCCTGAGGCAGAGCCTTGGTAGTCAGTGCATGAGGAGGCTTGTGGGCAGGAGACAAGCAAGGCAGCTTCATTTAAAAAGCAACTCGCTCCCACACACCTTCACTGGGTGCATGCATGCTAAGTCGCTCCAGCTCTTTGAGACCCTATGGACTATAGCCCTCCAGGCTCCTCTGTTCATGGGATTCTCTAGGCAAGAATACTGGAGTGGGTTGCCGTGCCCTCCTCCAGGGGTTCTTCCCAACCCAGGGATCAAACCTGTGTCTCTTACATCTCCTGCACTGGTGGGTTCTTGACCACTACCGCCACCTGGGAAGCCCAGTGTTCCCCCTCACTTTTTTTTATATGATGCTCATCCCTTTCCAACAAGCTATAGGTTACTTATGTAGCTTTTTTTTTTTTGCCAACTCCCCTTGCCAGAATGAAAGAAGTCTCATTTGCCTGTTTTACTGATCCATCCCAAGCATCCAAACCTGGCCTTGCACAGAGCACAGAAAACACAATGAGTACTTGGCGAACGAAGGAGTGACATGCTATCCAAGATAAACAAGGGGTTAGTTCTAAGGACAGTGGAACTTTGGGGAGATTTTGCTCAGGAAAATGACACAGTCAGTTGTTTTTTTTTAAATGAGAGGCAGAGGATTTTATTTATTCATTTATTTTTATTTTCTATTCGTCTGCGCTGGGTCTTTCTTGTTGCTCGAGGGCTTTCTCTAGTTGTGGCGAGTGGAGACTATTCTGCATTGCAGTGCATAGGTCTCGCACTGTGGTGTCTTCTCTTGTTGCGGAGCACAGGCTCTAGGGCACACAGGTTTCAGTAGTGGCGGCTCACGGGCTCTAGAGCACAGGGTCAATAGTTGTGGCCCACAGACCTAGTTGCTCCACCACATATGGGATCTTCCCACACCAGGGATCAAACCCATGTCCCTTGCGTTGGCAAGTGGATTCTTATCCAGTGTACCACCACAGAAGTCCTCAAATTTCTGCTTTTGATTGCTTTGCTACTGTGAGAAAAAAAGACCAATGGATGGATGGATAGATGAATACATAACTGAATGAATCCCAGAGTCCTTAACTCCTGCTTTTGCAGGGGAGGATTCTTCAGGTGCAATTCAAGCAGGATGCTGCTCTGCTAACACTGAAATTGAACGTTATCTTCACTACATCCAGCTTCTACCCCATGGCTCTGAGGGATCCTGGAGTAAAACAGACCAGAGAACTGCAGAGCAGAGCAATGGGGAGAACCTCACAGGGAGGGGTATGGGGCTTCCAAACGCTAGCAAACTCCAACTCTTTAGAACTCTGGGCACACACAGAGAGACCATTTCTGTGGCTGGTGTCAGAACAGATCACAGGAAGTTGCAGAGGGGGAGCCAGGAAAGGACCAAGGCAGCCAGGGGATCCAGGCTCGACCGACAGGCCCCACTGAGGGTGTACCAGCTTCTTCTTGAGGAAATAAATGGAGGTTCATGCCAGAGCCAGGCCATAAGGTATTTGCAGTACAGAAACTCATGTTTAACCCAATGGATTCCCTCAACTGTGTGGTCCAGCCATTCTCTAAGCTTCTTCAGGTACTGATAAAGTTAACAATCTCATGGGGTGAAGACTACCGAAAATTTCTGTCGTCTGACGTCCAGAGTACAGCTCCCCCTACAGGATGATCCGGGGGTGTTGCTGTGTCCCACACACTTTCATTTCTATTTCAGATTACTTTTATTGAGCAACTTTACTGATTTACAGTGTGGGTGTTACAGCAAAGACTCGTGGATATCTCGTATGAGACCAGATTCACTTTTTTCCACATTTAATTTTCAAGTGCACAGAATGACTGTTCCCCTCATTCCATACCAACATTTGCCCTAATCATCTGTAGAAAGACAAGGAATAAATGTTCACATATACAGGAAAGAGCTGATGAAGATGTTTCCTCTTCGAAGTGCATCTTTAGTCTGTCTTTGCCTCCTTGCAAAGTTTCCTCTTGTGATTTCCTCTTGTGGCTTCTAGAATCCTAAGTAAGTGATATTTTACATTTCCTAAAACCTTTGATTCTTTTTTTCCCTAAAACCTTTGAAAAGCTTGAAGTTTGGTAAATGAGACAGGATTGTCTTTCTCCTTTGGAAGAAGAAATCACCATCCTGTCTTTCACCTAAATCATTTTATGGGCCATTAATTGAGTAGATAATGTTTCTCAGCAAAGGCTGAAGGGTCATTTACCATTTTCAACTTGACAACTACCCATAATCACAAGAGAGCAATACAGAGAGGTGACATCGAGCTTTTATGAGGAACACAGACCTGGCTGGCATTGGAAACCTGCACATTTTAGTCTCTTTTTCTGCAATTATACAGGAGTGACATGATTTCCAGTTTCTTCACTACAATGAATCTTTGTTTTAATGGGAAATTCTGAACATCAGAAAGTCAACCAATATAATGCTTTGGTTTTAGAAAACCAGAGGATATGTTGTGCTCTTTGTGATTCAAGAAATAGCTAGATCAAAGGCCAAAGATCCCCAAGTGCCGCAACTACTGAGCCTACCCGCTCTGGAGCCCACTGGCCACAGCTAGAGCCCAAGTGATGCAGGGAAAGATGTTACATGACACATCGAAGATCCCGCTTGTCCAACGACACTACCAAATCAGTCAGTAACGTAAATAAATACTGGGAAAAAAGCCAAAGACCTCATCCCAAATACCCATCCTTGTGCCCTCGACTGTCACTATCTTTTTGGTAGAGTCATGGGGGACACTGAACTGCTTTGTTAGCCAGGATCAAAACAGACTTGGACTTCTCAAAAAACAACTCTGCAGTGATTAGATAACTAGAAACGAGGAGTGGTAGTGACTCTCCTTTTCTGTTTTAATTGAAATAGAGTTGCACTTTAAAGTATAGTTAATACTTTAATTAAAATATAGTTAATAAGCTCCAATACTTTAGCCACCTGCTGCAAACAGCCGACTCACTAGATAAAACTCTGATGATAGGAAAGATTGAAGGCAAAAGGAGAAAGGGGCAGCAGAGAATGAGATGGTTAGATAGCAACGCTGATTCAATGGACATGAATTTGAGCAAATTCGGGGAGATAGTGGAAGACAGGGGAGCCTGGCACACTGCAGTCCATGAGGCTGCAAAGCGTCAGACGTGACTAAGCAGCTGAACAATAACAATAGTTAATTTACAATGTTGTGTTAGTTTCAGGTGTACTGCAAAGTCAATCAGTTGGGTTGGTAGAAAGATAGATATATATTCTTTTTCCGATTCTTTTTCATTGTGGTTATTACAAGATATTGAATCTAGTTTCCTATGCTATACAGTAGGTCCTCATTGTTTATGTACAACTTGCCTTTGAAAAGAAGTCGAACAGGAAAAGGGAGGTTTTAGTCAAAATGCTGAGTTATTGGGATAAAACACAGTTCTATTTCAAATCACCCTGTAGCACCCCTTCCCTTACTGTTATCCCCACTCACATAACTTCTGATGGTCTGACAAGACCATGCTTCATTGCAGCATAGGAGTCACTAAGGAGGCTTCCCTGATGGTCCAGTGGCTAAGACTCAAAATGCAGGGGGTCTGGGTTCAATCCCTGAGCAGGGAACTAGACCCCTGTGCGGCAACTAAGACCTGGCACTGCCAAATAAATAAATATTTTTAAAAGAAAATTTTAGAAGGAGTCACTAAGAGCAGAGGGCTTTGACTACCACTGACACAGTCAGTTTCTTCCATCACAGGGGAACAAGCACAGCCTTTTTTTGCTTAATCGTGATAAAATACACTTAACTTAAAATGTATCATTTCAACCATTTTTCAGTATATATTTCACAGACACAAGTACATTCATGTTGTACAACCATTTCCCATCACCAGGACTTTTCATCTTTCCAAACTCAAACTCTGTACCTATTACACACTAGCTCCGCATTCTCCCCTAGTCCCTGGCAGCCAACATTCTACTTGTGTCTCTAAGAAATTGTCTATTCTAGAGACCTAATATAAAAGGAATCATACCACAGTTTTTCCTTTTGGGATTGGCTTACTTCACTTAGCATAATGTCTCCAAATTTCATCTGTGTTGTAGCAGGTGTCAGAACTGACTCCCTTTTTAGGGTGACTAATAGTCCATTGTAGTCATAGACCAGATTTTGTTTCTTCATTCATTCATCAGTGGACATCTGAGTTGTTTCTGCCTCTGGCTATTGTGAATGATGCTGCTGTAAACAAATATCTGTTTTAGCCCCTATTTTCACTTCTTTTGGGTGTTGACCCAGAAGTGGAATTACTGGGTCATACAGAAACTCTATTTAATTTTTCTAAGGAGCCACCAAGCTGTTTTTCTCAGCAGCTGCACCATTGTCTCTTCCCACCAGGAATAACATCTGTTTTTATTTTTGGCTGAGCTGGACCTTTGTTGCTGCGCGCAGGTTTCTCGTGGTGGTGGCTTCTCCTAGCAGCGCACAGGCTGTAGGGCGCGCAGGCTTCAGCGGTTGCAGCTCACAGGCTCAGCAGCAGTGGTGTTGGGGTTTAGTTGCCATGGGGCATGTGGGATCTTTCCAGATCAGGGATCCAATCCATATCCCCTGCATTGACAGGCAGTTTCTTTACCACTAAGCCAGCAGGGAAGCCCTCAATAACGTCTTTATGTCTACTCATCAAGGTATCACCAACATCTTTGGTTCCAAAGATCACCATTTTTAAATTCTGCCTTGTTGTCTGTGAGGTAAGAGTTCAAAGACACAGAGAAAAGAAATGAGCCTGTAAATGGACTTGTGAAATCTCCCCCACTTGCTCGGAGGACTTGCTCAGGAATCAGCATATGGGTGGCTCCGGTGAAGAGACAGTCTGGGTCTGTGTTACACAAACTCAGGACGAGGAGGACTCCTTCAGGTGACAGCATAAAGCCTGTGAACAGACAGTTTCCATCCAGCTTCTTCTGTTTGTGACTCAGATGGTAAAGAATCTGCCTCCAATGCAGGAGACCCAGGTTCGATCCCTAGGTTGGGAAGACCTCCCTGGAGAAGGGAATGGCAACTCACTCCAGTATTTTGCCTAGAAAATCCCTGGACAGAGGAGCCTGGAGGGCTATAGTCCATGTGGTCACAAGAGTCGGACACAAGAGAACGACTAACACTTTCACTTTCTTTCAACTTCATCTCCTTCTAGATATCAGCAAGGGCGCTGATATAAAATCATTAACGGAGCTCACAGAATAAAGCAGGAGGTGGGCATCATTTCTGGAAGAGGGGATTAGATTATCATGGAGGATTCACACTAGCCTGAGATCCATCAGAGGGGTAAACATTTCCTATCAGAGCCCAGGAGGGAGGAAGGGATCTTGGGGAAAGTTCCTATCAGTGCTTAAAGAATGAGGATTTATCCAGAGCAAAAGCCCCAGTCAGATTTTTAAGAATTTACACTTGCTTCAAATGATCTGTGTTTTCTCTCGAAGAAGTGAAGTGAAGAGAAGTCGCTCAGTCGTGTCTCTTTGCAATGCCATGGATTGTAGCCTACCAGGCTCCTCCACCATGGGATTTTCCAGCAAGAGTACTGGAGTGGGTTGCCATTTCCTTCTCTGGAGGATCTTCCTGACGCAGGGATCGAACCCAGGTCTCCCGCACTGTAGGCAGACGCTTTACCCAACCAAAGGGTAGAGACTGAAGATAAAACCCATTAGGGAAGGGAGAGGCTTGGAGCCTGATAAGGGTTGAGTTGTGTTATCTAATATGCTACTGGAGAACAGAGGAGAAATAACTCCAGAAAGAATGAGGAGACGGAGCCAAAGCAAAAACAACACCCAGCTGTGTATGTGACGAGTGATGNGGTAGAGACTGAAGATAAAACCCATTAGGGAAGGGAGAGGCTTGGAGCCTGATAAGGGTTGAGTTGTGTTATCTAATATGCTACTGGAGAACAGAGGAGAAATAACTCCAGAAAGAATGAGGAGACGGAGCCAAAGCAAAAACAACACCCAGCTGTGTATGTGACGAGTGATGGAAGTAAAGTCTGATGCTGTAAGGAACAATATTGCATTGGAACCTTGAATGTTAGGTGTGAATTAAAGTAAACTGGAAGTGGTCAAACAGGAGATGGCAAGAGTGAACATCAACATTTGAGGAGTCAGTGAACTCAAATGGACTGGAATGAGTGAATTTAACTCAGATGACCATTATATCTAATCCTATGGGCAGGAATCCCTTAGTAGAAATAGAGTAGCCATCATAGTCAACAAAAGAGTCCGAAATGCAGTACTTGGATGCAGTCTCAAAAACGACAGAANGTTTGATAATATCAGTGGTAAGATTAAGGATCCAGGACAGTTCAGGACAGGACAGTTCTGGAAGATAGAATTAAAATGTCACTTTCATAAATAACAAAGGAAAAAAAAATCTTCCTAACAAGAACTTCTGAACACTGAAGTTCAGCTTCCCTATCCTCTGGGAGATGACTATGTTGGTTTCCCAGGATGCAGTAACAAAGTCCTACAAAGTGGCAGACCTAAAGTAAAAGAAATGTATTCTCTCACAGATCTAGGGGCTAAAAGTTTCAAATTAAGGGGCTTGTACTCTTTCAGAAGCATCTAGGGGAGAATCCCAGTCTTTCCCAGCAACTCCAGTCTGCCTCTTCTTCATCTGACCTTCTTTGCCTTCTCCTGTCTCTTAGAAGACACTTGCCACTGGATTTAGACCTCACCTGGATAGTCCAGGATGATCTCATTATGAGATCCTTAACTTATTTACATCTGCAAAGACCCGTTTTCCAAATAAAGTCATAATCACAGGTTCTGGAAGTTAGAACAGGGCATATCTTTTTGGGGTCTTCCTGTATCCCACTATTACTGAGTCAATATTTACTCCTTTGGATGATAATAGTTCATCCTCTCAAGAAAGTGATGACAAATCACAGCAAAAAAACAAAGGCATCAGGGAGACATGAGGGCAAATGCCTCATGTACACATTGACTTTGAGATTCTGGATAGATCTCTCATGGTTATCTGTTAGAAAGCCAACTCCTACAGGGTAACAATAATTGGAGCAAACCACGATAACTATAAGTTAATATATTTGTTTCCTTTCTCTTTTCCTTCCAGTTGACTTTTATTTACCGAAATTTTAATTTTTAGTTGGAGGATACTTGCTTCATCATGTTGTGTTAGTTTCTGCAGTACAACAACATGAATCAGCCATAAATATACATATATCTCCTCCCTCTTACCAAATGTTAATTTAAATGAAGAATCTTTGATAAAATCTCTTTCTTCGGCTCATCCTTTGTAGCACCTTTTTAGACTCCTATCCTTTTGTGAGTCTCTGCCCAAAGTACCTAAATGCCCACCACTCTCTGAGCACTGGATTGCATTTCAGCTGATCACCAGGTTCTCATGCTGAATAGACATAATATTTGATCAGTTTCACTCTCTAAATCCAACCCTATAACTACCACTCAGCCTCTGAACGTGCTGCCTTCCATCCCTTCAGACCTTCTGATTGTGTCTCTATTGAGCAATGCTTTCATTCGCCCACAACCATGTGTTCATTAAGAAGCCAAACTGACAGAGCTGCTTAGCCAGACAATGTCTGCATTCAAAGTTCAAGCTTAAGTCAGTGCTATTTGCATGTGTGCTCAAGTCACTCAGTTGTGCTTGACTCTTTGTGATCCCATGGACTGCAGCTCGCCAGGCTCCTCTGCCGATGGGATTCTCCGGGCAAGAATCCTGGAGTGGCTTGTCATTTCCTTCTCCACGGGATTTTCTTGACCTAGGGATGGAACCCAGGTCTCCCTCATTGCAGGCAGATGCTTTACTTTCTGAACCACCAGGGAAGCCCCAACAGTGATACATAGTAAAAGTGCATTTAAAATCACAAAAAAATTATTTGGGGCTATAATTTTATAGATAGTAAATAATTCCTTATTAATGTGATATTTTGATGGATCATAAGATTTTTCTGGCTCACTTTTCTGTAAGTAAAGGCTGATTTCAAAATGTATACTCTTTCATTTTCAGTTTGTGTAACTGAAAGTCACTCTTCACCTATGCAAAATCACAAGCAATTTTTTATAATTTTTCTTTTTAGAAGGACTTTTCTACTGATGTGATGCTGAAGTATCACATGGAAAGTGTTCATTCCCATCAAATGACAATCTCTGAATTTAATTTTTATGTCTAAGCCTGAGGACACTGGCTTTGCAATGTTATAGCAGTTTTCAAAAGCAGAGACCCTAAATTCACTGAAGAATTCAGGGAACTCCTGATATGCTTTACTATAATGTCCATGTGCATGATTTTGTTTTGTAACAATTTACTGACAAAGTTTGCAGGCCAGTGAGGTGCCACAGGAATGGGCTCTGCAGACAGTACTAGGTACCCCCTTACTCCAGCTTCTGCTGTTGACGCCAGGGTCACAGCCACTCATCAGGGCTGAAGGCCGCGTCTTTGAGACCCTTGCCTCCAGGCTCTGCCCCTCATCTCCGGGTTGGCCCACCTTGGCGCATGCGCACTGGGTGCCAGCCCAACCGCTCAGGGACCGGCTCAGGGACCGGCTCTTGTCCGCTGGCAGGAGTCCCCACCCAGGTGCCGGGTTTAGAGCCCCCGTAGCACCATCGGCTTCTACTTACAAAACACAAGTTCCAAGATAAAATTACTGAGAATTTCAAGACTGCAACAGCCTCAAAGCATTAAACCTTCTGAGAGGGGGGCGGGAGGTCTCACCATGCCCATGAAATGTTTTGGTTGCATCTGTGATGTCAGCAGGACAATGTGATGCTTGCACCCAGCCCTCACTCTAGAAACGTGTTTTAATATAAGGTAGATTTCAGATGAAACCAAGGGAACTGGGTACTTGTGTCCTTAAAGGTGATGTGATGATACCATGGTTGGGCTGTGTGCTCTTGGGTGAGTGGTTCAACCTCTCTGGGCCTCCGTTTCTTCATTTGTAAAAGAATATAGCATTGTACCATCATACCTGTTGGCTCAGACGGTAAAAGAATCTGCCTGCAATGCAAGAAACCCAGGTTCGATGTGGGAAAGATCACCTGAAGTAGGAAATGGCAACCCACTCCAGCATTCTTGGCTGGAGCATTCTCCGGACAGAGGAACCTGGGGGGCTACAGTCCAGGGGGTGGCAAAGAGTCGGGTAAGACTGAGTTACACTTCAAAAGCATTGTACCAATGTTAATTTCCTGGCTTTTCTCATTGTACCTTGGTTAGTTAAGAGATGAACATTAGGGAAAGCTACCTGCATGGTTGATGGGAATTATCTACATTATTTTTGCAGCTTTTCTGGAAATAGAAAATTGTCTCAGCAGTTTATGATGTGGACAGCAAGGAGCCCCTCTCACCCTGTGGTACAATCAGAATGCACAGGGCCTGACAGGGCCTGACTTCTACTCAAGATGTGATTGTGAACTAGTTGTATTCTGTCCTGAACACATTGCTTAACTTTTTTTTTTTTAATTTTTAATTTTATATTGAGGTACAATTGATTAACAGTGCTGTGATACTTTCAGGTATACAGACACTTCTTAACTTCTAATCCCTTACCTTCCTGGGTAAGGAATGTAGAATGTGGTATTGAATTAGATTCTTTTTTAAGTTTTGCTCCTCTGTCCATGGAATTCTCTAGGCAAGAATACTGGGGTGGGTAGCCATTTCCTTTTCCCAGGGATCTTCCCAACCCAGGGATCGAATTGGGTCTCCTACATTGCAGGCAGATTCTTTGCTGTCTGAGCCACCAGAGAAGCCCACTGAATTAGATTATTTAAATTTTTTTAAAATTTCAACCCCAAGGCATGTTGAACCTTAGTTCCCAACCAGGGATGGAATCCATGCCCCCTTCATTGGAAGGCAGAGTGTTAACCACTGGACCAGTGGGAAAGTCCCTTGAATTTGATTCTTAATGTCCTTTTTAGTGTAAGAACAATTGAAGGGCCTCTTGGGTCTCATTTACCTCTTTAGCTCTTCCTTATCTTGATTTTTTTTTTTTTTTTTTTTTAATTCATGCTTCCAAGCCTTCCTCATTGGAGGAGGAAATGGCAACCTGCTCCAGTATTCTTGCCTGGAAAATTCCATGGACAGAGGAGCTGATGGGCTATAGTTCCTTGGGTTGCAAAGAGTTGGAGACGACTGAGTGACTGAGCATACACAATAAGCTTCCCTAGTTGTTTTCCTTTTATTTTTGTTCCACTCGGTATATCTTGAGAGCATTTAAAGTTAGCACTTAGGGACTTCCTTGGTGGTCCAGTGGCTAAGATTGAGCTCCCAATGCAAGGGGGCCCCAGGTTCAATCCCTGGTTGGGGAACTAGATCCCGCGTGCTTCAACTAAGAGTTTTCGTGCCAAAACTGAAGATCCTGTGTGCCGCAACTAAGACCTGATGCAGCCAAATAAATAAAATGAGATAAATAAGCTTAATACTTAAAAATATCCAGGAGTACATTTACAGAAGCAAAGCAACCTTTACTGTGGGTGGAAGCGTATTTCCAGCATATCTTGTTGAAAGAAGGTGATTGTCACCCAGCCATTTCAGCTCAAGTCTTGTCCCTCATCCTTGGTGACACACTGAAGTCACCTGGGAATCTTTTAAAGCTACTAGTGCTCTAATGCGAACTCCAGGAGGTTTTGATTTAATAGATTTGTGTGTGACTAGACCAGATTCCACTTTTTATATTTAGTGCATTTGTCATTTCAAAACCATGGCATCATTGACATTATCATCAACCCTACTGAAGCATAATTCAGTCTTTTCAAAAAACACAAAATGCTCATGTCATATGACCCCCTATAGTGCAAATTTTATTTGGTACGATGTGTACATTATTGCATGATTCAAGCACATGCAATAATGTATACAATGCACCAACTGAAAATTGGTGTTCTTATCGATACTTTTGTTCATATAAGATGTGCATAAACACATTTGAGATTATAAACTACAGCATGACAGAGAGCTAAAATTTTGTTACAGCTTTAAGTTGATATATATTTTTTCCATATGCCATGTAATTCATCCACTTAAGATATACAATCCAGTGGTTTTTAGTATATTGGCTGAGTCGTCAGGGACCTAAAACTTAACCCTTGTTATACAAGACAGTAGATGTGAAAGACCCAATAATTTCCTTGATCATGATAAGATTTTTAGCTTTATTTTTTTTTTCCTCTTGCTGTATTATTCTCTAAAGCCTGCTTAAAGGAAAGCAGCTAATCACTGGTGATAAACTCATCTTTAATGAAAAATGTCATTAAGAAGGAAAAAAAAGTGCTAGTTTTCTGTCAGTACTCATTCATCCTCCCTGAAAGGACAGAGAACACTTTCAAACTGTGATGATTAGATCCAAAATTTATATGCTCTGCTTTATATACACTTTGATTAATCCATAACAACCAATTACCATTGCTTACCTTTATTATTAGATTTTCCCAGCACCATTACACTCCTGACTAATGAAAATGCTAAGNATTTTTTTTTTCCTCTTGCTGTATTATTCTCTAAAGCCTGCTTAAAGGAAAGCAGCTAATCACTGGTGATAAACTCATCTTTAATGAAAAGTGTCATTAAGAAGGAAAAAAAAGTGCTAGTTTTCTGTCAGTACTCATTCATCCTCCCTGAAAGGACAGAGAACACTTTCAAACTGTGATGATTAGATCCAAAATTTATATGCTCTGCTTTATATACACTTTGATTAATCCATAACAACCAATTACCATTGCTTACCTTTATTATTAGATTTTCCCAGCACCATTACACTCCTGACTAATGAAAATGCTAAGAGTCTATTAATAGCATGCACAATATCATTCTAGCTAATGCCAAGTGGTTAATTGTCTTCAAAATTTGAAGGCATGGTCTTACGATATATGTGATCAGACTATATATGAGTCTATATAATGTACTTAGAAGAACACTGACACAAAGTATGTGTTCGGTGAGAAGAGTGATCCTACCGTCTAGAAACCAAGACACTCTTTAGAGTGAAAGGGGCTGTGCAATTTAATTAGCTCTGATTATTATATACTGTTTATCTATTTTGCATAATTCAAATGGTAAATCAAACAAATGGCTGTTCTTCATAATATTAATTTATAATTAAATTTTGGAAAGAAATCACACATAGACTTTTTAAGATTTTCCATTAAAATGAAGCTGTATATGTATGTGTGTTCAGTCACTCAGTTGTGTCTGAGTCTTTGCAACCCAATGAACTGCAGCCCACCAGGCTCCTCTGCCCATGGAATTTTCCAGGTAAGAATACTGGAGTGGGTTGCCATTTCCTCCTCCAGGGGATCAAACCCGAGTCTCCTGCATTCACAGGCAGATTCTCTACCACTGAGCCCCTAGGAAGCCAGAATGAAGGTACATATAGATAAACAAAACAAACTGGCCTCTTTGGCTACCACTTTTGAATCACACTGTTCCCCCCATCAAGTCCACATTGGTCACAATACACATTAGCTATCAAACAGCCAATGGATATATGTGTAGGAGCCTCATCAGTTCACCTTGAGCCAAATGTGCAGATCACTTGGTCTGCAGATGCCAGGCTCTTACACACTTGGATTTCTGGGGCAATTAATCTGTCACTTTTCGACATGTGATCAATTTTCTAATAATTGAACTTTGAGAGAAATGGGTAGACAATGGCTCTTTGTGCTCGAGCTGTAAGGAAGCAAAAAGCAAATGAATTTTCCAGGCCATGGGAGCTTCCACCATCAGCACTTCCAGACATTTTAGGTAGAAATCTTACCAGATGTGTGAGCCTCTTAATAATGGTTTCCAAGACAGCCCAGGTCCTTCTTTTAGGAAATCTCATTTCATGACCAGAAAATATACAGCTGCTAGTCAGCCCAGTGCTTTGTACATTCAGAGAAGAAAGAACATGAATGCTGTGTTTACTCTCCATGCCAAGAATGAGCGTCAGGCAGAATCACCTCCGTATGTATCCTTGACATGGCTGCCTCTGTATAGTCAGGGAAGGAGCCTCTGGAGTTAACATCTCACAAGTTCCTTCTTTATGATTTTCTAGCCTAGAAGTTATGTCCTTTTTTCCTGCTGTGACTCCTAATAGAAGCTGTTCATCTTCACACCATATGTCCAAGAAACCCCAGAGTGAGGCACCCATCTTGGCTGGCCACTTATAATTTCACCCTTCTTCCTCACGCTCAAGAAAGAATATGAGAGGGACTTCCCTAGCAGTCCAGTGGCTAATAATTCACCTTCCAATGCCAGGGACATGGTTTGATCACCATTCAGGGAACTAGGATCATATGTGCCAAGGGACAACTGGGCCCACGAGCTGCAAGTAGAGAGCCTGCACATCACAACTAGAGAAAGCCAGTGTACCACAGTGTACACAGTGTGAGGATCCAGCACAGCCCCCCCGCCAAAAAAACACACTGGAAAGAAAAAGAGTAAGAGAGAGATTTAGCACTTCCCTGGTAGCTCAGAAATGCTGGGCTGGATGAAGCATAAGCTGGAATCAAGATTGCTGGGAGAAATACACATAACCTCAGATATGCAAATGATACCACCCTTATGGCAGAAAGTGAAGAACTAAAAGAGCCTCTTGATCAAAGTGAAAGAGGAGACTGAAAAAGTTGGCTTAAAGCTCAACATTCAGAAAACTAAGATCATGGCATCTGGTCCTATCATTTCATGGCAATTAGATGGGGAAATAGCGGAAACTGGCAGACTTTATTTTTGGGGGCTCCAAAGTCACTGCAGATGGTGACTGCAGCCATGAAATTAAAAGATGCTTACTCCTTGGAAGAAAAGCTGTTACCAACCTAGATAGCATATTAAAAAGCAACAAAGAGCTAGACAGCATATTAAAAAGCAACAAACAGACCTTTGTTGGCATATTCCTTTGCCAACAAAGGTCTGTCTAGTCAAGGCTATGGTTTTCTAGTAGTCATGTATGGATGTGAGAGCTGGACTATAAACAAAGCTGAGTGCCAAAGAACTGATGCTTTTAAACTGTGGTGTTGGAGAAGACTCTTGAGAGTCCCTTGGATTGCAAGGAGATCCAGCCAGTCCATCCTAAAGGAGATCAGTCCTGAGAGTTCATTGGAAAGACTGATGTTGAAGCTAAAACTCCAATAGTTCGGCAAGAACTGACTTATAGAAAAAGACCCTGATGCTGAGAAAGATTGAAAGTGGGAGGAGAAGGGGACAACGACAGAGGACGAGATGGCTGGATGGCATCACCAACTTAATAGACATGAGTTTAAGTAAACTCTGGGAGTTGGTGACGGACATAGAGGCCTGGTGTGCTGCGGTTTATGGGATCCAAAGAGTCGGACACGACTGAGCGACTGAACCGAACTGAATTGGTAGCTCAGATGGTAAAGAATCTGCCTGCAATGCGGGAGACCCAGGTTCTTGGATCAGGAAGATCCCCTGGAGAAGAGAATGGCTACCCACTCCAGTATTCTTGCCTTGAGAATCCCCATGGACAGAAGAGCCTGGCGGGTTACAGTCCATGGGATCGCAAAGTGGGACTAATGCTTTCACTTTTTTTTCTTTTAAGAAAGATATTATGGTATAGATAATCTCAAATCTCTGATTTTCTTTTCAGGCTAAACAACTTGGGTGTATTTGCAAACTCTGATAAGTTGTTGAAGAAAGACAAATATTTGTGAATTACCTTACAACTTATTATGACCCATTAGTGTGTGTGCCCTCTTTTTGCCTCGATGGGTCTGCAGTGAGGCCACCTTTCTCCTTTCTTTCTAAAATAGTCATTCATTATTTATTGATTAATTTGTTCTTTCCACGAGCATTTAATAAATATTTACTGTGCTACATACCAGGCTTCCCAGGTGGCGATAGTGGTAAAGAACCTGCCTGCCAATGCAGGCGATGTAAGAGACATGGGTTCAATCCCTTGGTCAGGAAGATACCCTGGAGGAAGGCGCAGCAACCCACTCCAGTGTGCTTGCCTGGAGAAACTCATGGACTGGGGAGCCTGGTGGGCTACAACAGGCAATGAAGTTGCAAAAAGTTGGACACGACTGAAGCGACTTAGCACCCATACTGAGGAACATGATGTACAAGACTAAAAATCCTCTGCTGCCAACGATCTCATATCTAACAAGAGAAATTAGATATGTCAGCAAAAGAAAGGGAGATGAAAGTATGAGCACATGGACTTGGGTACTGTATCTGATGGATGGACAGATGGCTGACAGCTGAGGATAACCGCTAGGTAGAGATACATATGAGACATCCGAAGGGTCTCTAACTCTCCTACAGTAGAAAGGTGGTCAGGGAAGCTGAGTGTAGGTGAAATGGACCACTCTGCCAGCCAGGCAAGGGCAGGAAGGCCTTCCAGGCAGCACCACAGCCGTGTTCTGTAACCAGCACACGGGCCTGGAGCTGCAGTGTCAGTAAACTGACTTAGNGAGGATAACCGCTAGGTAGAGATACATATGAGACATCCGAAGGGTCTCTAACTCTCCTACAGTAGAAAGGTGGTCAGGGAAGCTGAGTGTAGGTGAAATGGACCACTCTGCCAGCCAGGCAAGGGCAGGAAGGCCTTCCAGGCAGCACCACAGCCGTGTTCTGTGACCAGCACACGGGCCTGGAGCTGCAGTATCAGTAAACTGACTTAGGCCTCAGTGTAGTCTGAAGAAGTAAGAAAGTTTTGATAAATCTGGTGGGATAAGGGTTATAAATTGGATTTTTTTTTTTTTTTTTTTNCCAGGCAGCACCACAGCCGTGTTCTGTGACCAGCACACGGGCCTGGAGCTGCAGTGTCAGTAAACTGACTTAGGCCTCAGTGTAGTCTGAAGAAGTAAGAAAGTTTTGATAAATCTGGTGGGATAAGGGTTATAAATTGGATATATATATATATTTTTTAAAGATGAAGCCAGGAGACTCTGTGATAATCTAGAGGAGTAGGATGGGCTGGGAGGTGGGAGGGAGATTCAGGAGGGAGAGGGCATATGTATACCTGTGGCTGACTCATGTTAATGTATGGCAGAAACCAACACAATACTGTAGAGCAATTATCCTTCAATTAAAAATAACATTTTTTTAAAAAGAAGAAAAAAAAAAGGAGTAATAAAGGCATCTGAAGAGATGTGGGGGGAAAAAAGTGAAGCCAAGAGAAAATAGAGACAAAATCCTCTGGGAGGATTATGAGTGAAAGTGGAAGAGTGTTAGAGATTAGAGGTCCCCCTACTCTGAGCCCTCCCTGTCTCATCCCCTGTTCACTTACATACTTTTTCTTCCAGCCCCCTCAGCTCCTGGAAGCAGCCAGCTTAATTAAATCTTATTAGTTTTGATCTAAAACCATGGTGATTATTGAATTCCCTAAAATTTCAGGGTTGCAAAAGTACTTCCTTTGCCTGTATGTGAATGTTCTGACTAGCATTGTTCATGATAGCCAAAAACTTAACTCGTGGTATATTTATACCATAGAATATTCTTCATCATAAAAAGGAACAAACCACTGATGCTTGCAGTAATATGGATGAACCTCAAAAACATTTACTCAGGAAATGAAATCAGATACCTATGGTATGATATATGTATCTACCTATTTCTACGGAATTTCTAAAAAAAGGAAAATCTATAGAGAAAGAAAGCATATTAGTGATCATCTGTGTCTGAAAGTAAGAGTGGGGATCAATTGTAGATGAGTAAGTGGAGACTTTTGGGGTGATGGGAATATTCTAAAACTGAATTATGGGATGAGTTGCACAAATCTAAATTTATTAGAAATAATTTAACTTACCTACTTACCATAGGTAAATTTTATAGTAGGTAATAAATTATACCTCATTTAAAAAATGTACTACCCACTTCCCTGTTCTTTTAAGAAAATATATTGAGCATTATTAAACTCTTTTCTTCAGAGTCATTGCATAAATGTATTGTTATCGGTATAGTGGAATGGTTAGGTGCTAAACTGTGTGATCCCTAGCAAGTTACAAAATCTCCAAAGCCCTCAGATTCCTCATGTGTAAAATGGGAACAGGGAGTTTCCTGATGGTCCAGGGGCTAAAGACTCCAAGTTCCCAGTGCAGGGGGCCTGAGTTCAGTCCCTGGTCAGGGTACTAGATTCCACATGCTGAAACTAAGACCTGGCACAGCCAAATAAATTAATTAATTTAGAAAAGAAGAATCACTTCACATTAGTTTGAATGGCTGTCACCAAAAGGCACGCAAATAACAAATGCTGGCTGTTGGTGGGAATATAAGTTGGTGCCAACAGTATGGAGGTTTCTCAAAAAACTAAAAATAGAACTACCATATGATCCAGAAATTCCTGGGCATATATCTGAAAAAAATAAGAACACTAATTCCAAAAGAAACATGCACCCCATCGTTCACACCAGCATTATTTACAATTGCCAAGATATGGAAGCAACCTAAGAGGCCATCAGCAAATGAATGAATAAAGAAAATGTGATACTTATATACAATGGTAACTACTCAGCCATAAAAAAGAAAGACATTTTGCCAGTTACAGCAACATGGATGGATTTGGAGGGCAGTATGCTAAGTACTCTTGCCTGGAAAATCCTATGGATGGAGGAGCCTGGTAGGCTGCAGTCCATGGAGTCGCTAAGAGTCAGATACGACTGAGCGACTTGACTTTCACTTTCCGCTTTCATGCATTGGAGAAGGAAATGGGAACCCACTCCAGTGTTCTTGCCTGGAGAATCCCAGGGATGGGGAAGCCTGGTGGGCTGCCGTCCACGGGGTCACACAGAGTCGGACACGACTGAAGCGACTTAGCAGCAGCAGCATAAGTGAAAGAAGTGAGACAGAGAAAACTCCTATATGACACGACTTACATGTGGGATCTAAAAAACACAACGATATAGCATACAAGGAGCAGACTCACATACGCAGACAACAAGCTAGGGATTACCAGCGGAGAGGGAGGAGTAGTACAGGGATGGGGAAGTGGATGGCACCCACTATTGGGCATCAAGATAGCTCACAAGGATGCATTGTACAACACTGGGAATATACCCAATCGTTTGTAATACCTATAAGTGGACCTTTAAAAACTGTCTAAAAATGTAAACATAAAAAAGTAAATTAACATTAAAAAGTTTAAAATAATCACCATATAATTTTATTTTTTGATTATCAATTCAAAACAGACTTAAATTAGGTTGAATCTAAATGGGAACCATATCAATAAAACTTGGAAATTAGGAAAGCTCTCCATGAGGCAAGAGACCAGAATATAAAAGAAAGACTTGTATTTAATGTTTACAACCCAGCCATTTTCTCACACATAAAAGCTTTCAACATAGTGGACTCATGACTTCTTGGCTACACCAGCCCAACCAACTCAACTGCACAGAGAATTGTTTAGGGAGAAAAACAAAACGGAGGCTATAGAGCTAATTATTGTTTATTCTGATAAGACCAGCTCAAGTTAGGGCCAGTGAGATACAAGAAGTTTGCTAAGAAAACTCCCACAGAAATTCAGCCAACCATTTAGTCAATCATATTGATTTGTGGTGCCATCTACATAGTAGAGTGTCGTGGTTAAGAACATGGGTTTGGGAAGCAGACCGAACAGGGTAAGTTCCTGGCCCTGCCCTGTTCACTCTGCAGCCGTCATGAGCAAATGACTTCCCCTTGTTTCCTCACCTATAAAATGGGACAACTGCAGTGGCTGCCTTGTGATGATATAGGAGTTGTGTGCTGTGCTTAGAAAGCGGCTCAGTTATACCGACAGTGAACAGGATAGACATGGCCCCAGCCTGGAGGAAACCTATGCCCTCACAGCATGGAACTGAGATCCTACATGCCGAGTGGCAGCGCCAAGAAAACAGTAAAATAAAACACACATATGCACGCAAAACAAAAAATCCGTGTGATTGTGAAAAGGAGGGCAGAGTTGGTGTTCATAAGCAGAGAAGGGAGAAATTTGTGGTGTAGAGGGAGGGTTTAGATCTGTTGATGGTGAGAAGGTTAATGATAAAAATGGTGATAATTTTATTGTCTTTGTTGTTGTTGTTTGAGATAGGGAGACTAGAAAATGTTTTAAGTGAAGAAGGAGGGAGAAGCCACTGATTCTGAGGAGGGATGAGTACACAAAGAAGTCTAACCCAAAGCATGAGACTCACTCTGATAGAACAAAGGGCAAATATTCCCTTTACCTTGAGGGCAGGAGGACTGATGTGAACAGAGTGTAATTTAAGCATGGAATGGGCAAGAACGAGAAGGTCTTTTCTTCTTCTTTTTATTCGTTTTTTCTTGCAGTTTTATATTCTATTTTATTTAACGTTACTTTCTGAGAATATTACAGTTTTTTCATCATGATAATTTTGATGACTGAAGGATATTCTATAGCATGAATATATCATAGTCTTTTAAAGATTGCAGTATAGTTGATTTACAATGTCCTTAGTTTCAAGTGTACAGAAAACAGATTCAGTTATACATATATATATATTAATATATATATATATCTTTTTTCATATTCTTTCCCATTATAGGCTATCTCAAGATACTGAGTAGAGTTCCCTGTGCTATACAGTAGGTCCTCGTTGTTGAACTATTTTATACATAGCAGTGAAAGTGAAAAAGTTAATTGATCAGTCATGTCCAACTCTTTGCGACCCCATGGACTGTAGCCCGCCACGCAACTCTGTCCAAGGAATTCTCCAGGTAAGAATACTGGAATGGGTTGCCATTCCCTCCTCCAGGGGAATCTTCCCCACCCAGGGATTGAACCTGGGTCTCCTGTACTACAGGCAGATTCTTTACCGTCTGAGTCACCAGGGAAGCCCAATATATAGTAGACTGTATATGTTAATCAAAAACTCCTAATTTATGCCCCCCCCTACACACACACTCCACCCCTCAAGGCACTCTCTTCTGATGGCTCTATTTTCTCTGTGAAATTGTAGATCAGGCAAGGCATTAGAAAGATCAGAAGGCTCTTCAGAAGCTTGCAGGTTTGAAATAATCCTTGTGATGAGTGGGAAAGCAAGCTCACCAGGACTGGGAAGAGGTGGCCAGGCAGAGCTGAAGGTTCACGAGAGGCTGGACACAGCAAACTCCGAGTAGTCTTCAAGAACTTTCTCTCCAGTAGCCCAGGGAGAGGTTGTAGAAGGCAGAATTGGAAGGACCCAGTGTTTGGATTTTTCCTGATGAATGTGACAAAAGGACAAAGGGGAAAGTGATATGGCAGCAGAGTGGTTAGAGCATTTAGAGGAAATTCAAACCAGACCAGGGAAAAGCAAAAGCAGAAGTAGAGAGATTGAGGGAAAGGGACTTGGGGAGGGTCTAGAGACTCTGGTATTTTACTTTCTGATTTCAGAGGGTAAAGTTCACAACCTATCAGCAAGAACTCTCTGAAATTGAATCCAGAGGGTGGTAGGGCCCTGAGATAAAGAGTTATTTGAAATGGAGGGAATTTGCTCTTAAATCAGCACATATTAAATGTCAGGCATTATGCTATGAATTGTACACATGGACAGAGGAAGGTATTTGGCCTTCAAAATAAACCTAAAAGGGATTATCACTCCCATTAAGCAGAAATTGTGCTCGGGAAGGCTATTTGCCCATAAGCTACATAGTTTGTCAAAGATTCCCTTGGATTCAAACTCTGTTCTTACCCTCACCCCCAAGTCTTAGCATTATTCCCAAACTGCTCCAGAAGTCATTTGTTAGAAATAATTCAACTCCTTCACATACTTTTTAAACTAGCTTTTAAAAAATTATTTAAACATTCAAGCCCTAAAAATGTGTATGTGTAAAGAAAAAGTAGATCTCCACCACTCTAAGTTTCTTAAATTATCCTTCTAGAAATTTCCCTGCACAGATAGGCATATGTGTGTTGTGTATACATATATTTATATAAGATGTGCCAGATACAGTTCTTCACCCTCTTTTTCAAATGTAGCAATATTTCTTGGTAATATTTGCTATAGCACACCTTTTCCCTTTCAGACAAGCCTAATATTCCTGAAAAAGTGAGTGAGAGTTGCTCAGTCGTGACCGACTCTTTGCGATGCTGTGAAGTGTAGTCAGCCAGGCTCCTCTGTCCAGGGAATTCTCCAGGCAACAATACTGGAATGGGTAGCCATTCCCTTCTCCAGAGGATCTTCCTGACCCAGGGATCAAATCTGGGTTTCCCACATTGCAGGCAGATTCTTTTCACCGTCTGAGCCACCAGGGAAGCTCAATATTCCTGAGGAACCACAAATTATTTAACTCTACAACAGATTTTAGGTTACTTCCCATATTTTTCAATCACAAGAGAAGTAGCAATGATTACTTCCTATATATGCTTTTCTTCATCTGGAATTGAATTTGGGAGTAAGAATGCTAATTACCTCAACATTATTATTAATATTGCCATTATTTTTGAACTTGACAATGCCACATGACATGTGGGATCTTAGTTCCCCAACCAGGGATAGAACCTACAGCCCCTGCATTAGAAGCCTGGAGACTTAACCACCGACTGCCAGGGAAGTATCTCTTCAATATTATTTAGTGACTAAATTGTATTCTACCTCAGTGATTTGAAATGCCCCCTTTTCTCCTATACTGTTCTAAATTCCGAAATGAATTTTGCTCTATTTCTGTTTGCCCTGTTCTCTTTGCTTGATGTTTATATTCATGCATCATTACTAAAGAAACTGTTACACCTTGTAGTTTTATAAAACATTTTGATATCTGTTATGTCTAGGACTCCCTCATTCCTTTATTTTTTTTCAAAATTCCCCAGGGAAATTCCATTTCATTGAATAGGTGAACTAATTTAGAGATAGGTCTCCTTCACACCTTACCAAGACAGTAAGAACTAGAGGGACTCAAGGAATCAGGGATTTGAGAGAGCGAGAGGGGTGGGGTGAAGGAAAAAGAGGGAACATTCAGATGTTAATTAGCTCAATGAGCCCACACANTTCCATTTCATTGAATAGGTGAACTAATTTAGAGATAGGTCTCCTTCACACCTTACCAAGACAGTAAGAACTAGAGGGACTCAAGGAATCAGGGATTTGAGAGAGCGAGAGGGGTGGGGTGAAGGAAAAAGAGGGAACATTCAGATGTTAATTAGCTCAATGAGCCCACACAGATGCTAGAGGTCCTGAAAGAAAGAGGAGAGGGAAGAGTTTCAAGAGAGAAAGAGGAAGACAGGAAAGATCTCTGTCCCTGAGATCTGGCTTCTGTTCTCCCCGTTCCCGTGTGGGTCTTGACAAATACATTGGAATTCTGGTTCCTAAACACAATGGACTCTCAGGGCCCTGGGCTAGTCCCCAACATGTACAATAGCAGTGCTTTCGCTGATACCCTCATTAGGTTGTAAGATCAGAACCAGTTTGAATGACTGCAAACCTCAGCTCCTTTTTGAGTTTAGTCCATCTCCCCAGGCCAAAAGAGTCCATCCGGTCTGCAGGTGGGTGATGTCTAGATCACATGTGAGAATTTCTGCCTTGGCCGTCAAGCATACTCCACTCCTTTACATGTTCTCCCTCTTCCTAACATCCTCCCCACATTGTATTTCTTCCTTTCCCATTTGAGTTTCAGAATGGTACAATGAAGTATTGGGGGGAAGGAGGTGTGTGGAGGATAGGCTGAGGGAGACCCAGAGGGAAGAAAAGAAAGATTCCCCGAGAATCACCAAGTTGCCATATTACATAATCTCCCTGGAGTAAACAGCTCTCTACACTTTGTAAGGTCCATGGTATCCAATGTCTGGAAGCAGAGGTCTCAGTACCTGATGGATAATCAACTACTGAATGGTTTGTTGCTTCTAAATCAAAATTGCGGTAGCCATTAATGACAGCCGTAAGTTACCCTAAGGAATTCATTTCTGCAGAACTTGGCAAAGACAAAGTTTGCTATAAATAAGTATAGTTTCATCGACATTTGGTCTAGGGCAAGTAAATTACCCAATGAGGTGATTTATACATTCATTCAACTTAACTCTCTGATAGGAAGCTGAGCAGCAGTGCTCTGGTCATTGGGTCTGATTTATGTCAAGAAAGTGTACAAAAGAAAATGGAGGTTCTCTATCTCACTCTTGCTCTCTCCTGATCTCCTGTTACTATATAACAGGCATCCTTTTCCTTTAATTACCTTCTTCATGGCTTGAGAGCTTTGATGACTTGATTAAGCCTTGCAGTGCAGTTCCAGTCCCTACCCAGCTGATTAATTAGCCCAAACCTTATTAACTTCCTAATTCTGATCAATAAGGCACTGATGCTAAACTGTGCAAGGGCAAACTAAGGAGGCAATTTTATTGCAAGACACAGAGTCCCTATTGGTTTTTTTAATCATCTTTTTTTGTTTAATCTTACTTTTTAATGTCAATCAGGTTGGAATATGGTAATTCAATAATAGTCCTATGCAGACTACCCACTTTCCAATCATAACCACTTTGCTTGCTGCACCAGCACTATTTGATGGCACGACTGGGGGGACTTTGCTTCAAAATGCAGGATATTGGATAAGAGTTGCTTACGGCCAGAGAAAGAATAGGATGATAACAATAATGCAGTCATTTCTTCTCTGCAGGAAAATGACAAAATATGTAGCAAATCTTCCAATATACTACACCAACACTATTCAGTAGAAATATTTTGAATTTTCTAGAAGGCATATTGAAAAAATTAAAATTTAACTAGTGAAATGAACTTCCCTCCCCTCTTGTGCTACCGCCCCTGTTAACCACTATTCTATTGTTTCTTTCAGTTCAGCTTATTACATTACACATATAAGTAAGATCATACACTTGTCTTTTTCTGTCTGATTTATTTAACTTAACATAATGTGTCCTCAAGGTCTATCCAGGTTGTTACAAATGGCACAATTTCCTTCTTATTATGGCCAAATGATATCCCATTGTACGTATGTGTATATGGTTGGTTGGTTGGTTGGTTTAGTCACTAAGTTGTGTCTGGCCCTTGCGACCCCATAGACTGTCACCTGCCAGGCTCCTCTGTCTTTGGGATTCTCCAGGCAAGAATACTGGAGTGGGTTGCCATTTCTTCTCCAGGGTATCTTACCAACCCAGAGATTGAACCAATGTCTCCTGAATTGCAGGCAGAATCTTTACCAACTGAGTTTCAAGGGAAGCCTGTATGTGTATATATACCACAGTTTTAAAACCCATTGGTACAGGATACAGGATGCTTGGGACTGGTGCATGGGGATGATCCAGAGAGTTGATATGGGGTGGGAGGTGGGGGGGGGGGTTCAAGATTGGGAACTCATGTACACCTAAGACGGAAAAAAAAAAATATATATATATATATATACATATATATATATTGACCCTTCCAAAAAAAAATAAATAAAACCCATTGGTTCATTGGTGGGAGATATAGGTCAAAGGGGACAAGCTTCCAGTTATAAGATGAATAAATTCAGAGGTTCTAAAATGTACAGCATGATGACAAGGGAACTGATCCAGGGAACCCCACTTTGAGGACCACTGTGGAACTTGAACTAATTTCAACCCATCTCCTTCAGGATATAGAGATCTGTGCAGATATGACATCCCCTGCCACCAAGACAGGCTTGTGACTTTGCATCAATTCTATTTCCCTCAGTCACTTTTAGAGCCTGGTCTAGCTTCAACCTTCCAATTGTCCCCCAAATCACATGAAATTCGGAAGTTTAAAGAAAAGACTAGGGACTTCCCTCAGTGGTAAGGAATCCACCTTCCAATTTGATCCCTGGTCAGGGAACTAAGATCCCACAGGCCACTGAGCAACTAAGCCTGCATGCCACAACTGGAGATGACTTTCAACCACAATGAAGACCCAGCAAAGCCGAAAAAATTTTAAAAGGAACTAATAAAGAATAAAATAGATTTTACTTTGAACTTTGAAATCATTTCAGCTCTTTGCATGAGCTGATATGTTGAACTACTTAGCTTGATGGTAGTCTTTCTCCACTTCGAAGGGCAGGGCTACAACCTACTGAAGCCTCTGAGAAAGGCTTCACTCACTCCCCTGCTCCAATCCCTCCTCTACCATCTCAGGTGACTGTTCCCTCTTTCCCCCACACCCTCTTCACCTTCCCCTCCCCCCACATCCTCCACCCCATCGCAGCGGTTTTCTCAGGGTTATTTGAGATGCTGTATCCCAGGGCTCGAAGTCCTAAAACTTCCCACTGCATAAAACAACTGTCGGGACTTGCCTCCTAGTCCAGTGGCTGAGACTCCACACTCCCAATGCAGGGGGCCAAGGTTTCATCCCTGGTCAGGGAACTAAGATCCTACATCCAACAACTAAGTCTTCACATGGGTCAACTAAGGATCCTGCATGCTGCAATTAAGACAATGAAATAAAATAAATATAAATATGTACAAAGACATAACCCTCAATTTTTAGGTTGTGACTATTTTTTAAGTCGACAGGCCCTTCCTTCCTATTCTGAATGTTGAAAAAAAATGATATATGAAAAACATAGTCTTTCTNGAACTAAGGTCCTGCATGCTGCAATTAAGACAATGAAATAAAATAAATATAAATATGTACAAAGACATAACCCTCAATTTTTAGGTTGTGACTATTTTTTAAGTCGACAGGCCCTTCCTTCCTATTCTGAATGTTGAAAAAAAATGATATATGAAAAACATAGTCTTTCTGGGATTTCCCTGGCAGTCCAGTGGTTAAGATTTCACCTTCTGATTCAGGGGATGTGGGTTCAAATCCTGGTCAGGGAGCTAAGATTCCATATACATTGTGGCCAAAAAAGCAAAACATGAAACAGAAGCACTATTGTAAGCAATTCAATAAAGACTTTTAAAATGGTCCACATGAAACAAACAAACAAACAAAAAAAGACCTATAATCTTTCCACTTTGAAAAAGCCACAGAAAAGCTCTTCATAAAATACCGGTGATGCTAAGATAGGTCATTAGGGTTTATCAACAGCTATGCATTGCTCTCTCCCAGGTGCAAAGCACTAAGTACAACTGCTTCAGGTGAAGATGACCATCCTTAGAATAACTCAGAAATACGATTGGCCCACCAACTCCCACCCTCCTTCCAAATGATCTCCCCACTTTTCAGCCTGATAGTCACCTTAGGACCTTTGTCCACAAGGCCAGAGGTACAATCAAAAGTGCCACTCCGGAGTCATGCTTTAAAATTTTTCACTGGCCTTCACAGGTTACAAACCTTTGTCGAATTCTTTTTTTACATTAATTTATTTTAAAATGCTTGTTTTTTATTTATTTGGTTGCACCCTGCTCTTCGTTGCAGTATGTGGGATCTAGTTCCCTGACCAGGGATCAAAGCCTGATCCCCTGTATTTGGAGCTCAGAGTCTTAGCCACTGGACCACTAGGGAAGACCCTCCCCTGCTTAATTCCTGTTTATGTCTTTCCCATTCCCAACCATCTATTTTTGGAACTGCTTATACTTTTAGACTTGATCAAGGCAAGCCCAAACTCCATCATTAGCAAATGTGTGACCTTAGGCAGGTTTCAGAACTTCTCTCAGCACCTTGGTTGTTAACAGCTTTAAAATGAGAGTCAGCATCTTTCTTGGTGGCACCCAAGCAGATAAAGTTGAACATTCCCAGAGGTGTTGAAAATTCTGCCTCCCCTAGACCTGTCCCACAGCCACGTCTTCAAACTGGAGTGTAACCACCCCTGCAGTACACAAAGACTTTTCAGACATCCTGTGACCTTGGATGGTCTTAAAGGAATTAGGTTCCACATCCTTTACTTCCATGGTTACAGAGCTTCCCAATAGACTGACAAAGGAAAATGCCACTCTTAACTCAGTCCAAACTAAACTCTGATCATTGCTCCAGGACATAAAGCCTTCCTAGGGCCCCAGAAAGGGAGCCTTTTTAATGACTATTCCAGTCACTTATCTTGCATTTCCTTATATTCTTCTATCTAGTCACACCTCTATTAAAAGAGAAGCATAGCCTTAGGGCTTCCCTGGTAGTTCAGATGGTAAAGAATCTGCCTGCAACACAGGAGACCCTGGTTTGATTCTTGGGTCAAGAAGATCCCCTGTAGAAGGGATAGGCTACCCACTCCAGTATTCTTCCCTGTAGAATTCTATGCACAGAGGAGCCTGGCAGGCTGCAGTCCATGGAATCACAGAGTCAGTGAGCGACTTTCACTTCACTTCATAGCCTTAGAAATATGGTGTTTTGGTCTGCCTTGGGTAAATTTGATTTTAAATCTAGGTAGACTAAACGGTGGGTTAAAGACAATTTTTGTTTGACTTTACTTCTTCCATATCATTTGTCACAGAATGCTTCATTCCTGATAGACAGTCCAAGAGAGTAAGGAAAGGAAGCATTAAAAGGGATGTTAAATGCTAAAAAAGACCTCCGATCATTTAAATACAAGCAATTCTTAGATAGTGCATGTGTGCTCAGCTGCTCAGTCATGTCCGACTCTTTGTGACCCCATGGACTGTAGCCCGCCAGGCTCCTCTGCCCATGGAATTTTCCAGGCATGAATACTGGAGTGGGTTTCATTCTCCAGGAGAGCTACCCCGCCCAGGGGTCGAACCGGCAACTCTTGCAATGCAGACAGATTCTTTACCANACAGTGCATGTGTGCTCAGCTGCTCAGTCATGTCCGACTCTTTGTGACCCCATGGACTGTAGCCTGCCAGGCTCCTCTGTCCATGGAATTTTCCAGGCATGAATACTGGAGTGGGTTTCATTCTCCAGGAGAGCTACCCTGCCCAGGGGTCGAACCGACAACTCCTGCAATGCAGACAGATTCTTTACCGCTGAGCCAACAGGGAAGCCCTCTTAGATACTGTGCAGAAGTTAAAAATAATGCTAGTTCTCTAGAAACTGACAAGAAAATTACATCCAGACTTACGGTAAAAATGAAAAACCTAACTGCTACACAGTTATGTGCAGCGTGATCCAATAAGTTTTTTAATGACTCCGCAAAATAAAAGCATATGTTGCCAACAGGATCTCTATATGCACATAAATACATTGACAAATTTCTTGAGAAAATACACTAACCTGTTAAGGAGGAGGGAGCTGGTAACGAAGTGAGAAGGACAAAGGAGACTATTGTTTTACCTGTATTGAGTAATTCTCAGTGAGAATGTATGCAAGAATTATTTGTGTAAATAAAGCAATATTTAGAACAGAAAAATAAATACAAGCCATTCTTTTTCAGTTATTCTCCATACTCAGTCCTGGACTCAACACTGCGGGAACACATTTAGATATCAAATTTAAAATGTGAACACCCTAGAGAAGCAAATGGCAATCCACTCCTGTTTTCTTGCCTGAAAAATTCCATGGACAGAGGAACCTGGTAGGTTGCTGTCCATGGGATTGCAGAGTTGGACACGACTGAAGTGACTGAGCAAAGCACTTCAAGAAACATATATTGGGCTTGGTCAATGGGGATATGAAATACTAAGGATATAAAACAAAACGCTGTCATACCTCGGGAAAAAAAGATGTGAACAGAATACCCATGGTTTCCCAAGATCAATTTATGGAAAGCATTAGTCTCCTAGTCCCCAGTCATACCTGACTCTTTGTGACCCTATGGACTATAGCCTGCCAGGCTCCTTTGTCCATGGCATTCTGCAGGCAAGAATACTGGAGTGTGTTGTCATGCCTTCCTCCAGGAAATCTTCCCAACTCAGGGATCGAACCCAAGACTCCCGCATCTCCTGCACAGCAGGTAGATTCTTTACCCACTGAGTCAGCTGGGATTTCAAAACAGCAAAACTCCATATATTGGGTAATAAGCTTGGCAGGGCTGTGAGGGAGAGGGTACCCTCTTTACATTGCTGAGGGGAGTGTAAACTGGCACAGCCCTCTTTGGACCACAATTTGGCAATATCTGTCAGTGTTACACATATTTAGCCACATCTGGCATGCATCCAGCTGTCTTTGCACATAAGCAAACAGAGGATAGGCAAGACCATTCACTTGTCTTTTGCTGCCTTAATTATGTTAGCAAACACGGGGAAAAAAACAGCCCATTGATCGGAGATAAAGGAAATAAACTGCACCATATCCATACAATGGAGTACTATGCAGTTCCAAAATAGAACGAGAAACCTCTGTGTTCTGATTGGAAAAGGTTTTGAAGACATGTTGATAAATAAGAAAAGTTCACATAGAGGAAAATGCAGAGGAAATAAGACATACATCTGTATTTGTAAAAAGAAACTCTGGAAAGACATCTTAGAAGCTGGTTAAAAAATGGTTGCTCATGAGAAGTGAAAAGATACTTCACCATATATATTTGCCATATATGTGCTTTGTTTTATTTTTAAGTTATGTGAATGTCTTTCCTAGTCAAAAAAATTAAAAATTAAAAGGACTTTGCAGTGGGATTCCTGTGTGGAGTCGCAGCTCTAACTTGGGCAGATTACCCTTCTCTCTGTGTTTCAGTTCCTCATCTATACAAGAGGTGGGGATGATAACAAAAGCCACCATAAAGTATTTAAAACAGGGCCTGGCACATCAAATTTTTTGAAGGCAAAATTTTAGTCAGGGTGTTTCAAGTTTTAGAAATAAAATATAATCCTATTTTCAGAAAGGACTTGATATCCATCATACAATGAGTGAAAAAAAGTACTACTGTATTTGAACTAAGTGTTCTAGGTATTTAGAAAATACTGAATTCACACTAAAAGCCTGTGTGATAGGAATTATTATCTCAGAAGTTTGTTGCCCCAAATCATATAATTAATTATGTCTGTTTCTAACATCGATACTCATTACTTATTACTTAATTACTATGCCACTTGCCTGTCAGAAAAGAAGAGGTGAGTTCTTCAATTTGTAAAAGCAAGTAAAATTTCAAATACAACAGCTTACAAATCTCCAAGCCTAATTACCATATTGGGCAGCATTGTAAGGCTAATACTCTGCTTACAAAGCAATTATGACTGAATGGGGGTGGGGTGAGGTGGGAAGTAGAAAACGTGGGCTTTGCTTTTCATGTAGTGAGTGCTGTCTTTAAAAACAGCAGAGCAAGTGTCAATAGCAAGGAAAAGATTGACATGGAAAATAATAGAAAAACTATTAAATAACTTAAAGAGAATCTCAGCCGGAAAAATACTCTCAAACTCCAAATGAACTCCTAGTAGTACATGTAAAATGAAAATGTTATACTGTTCCTGCTTTGATAATCAGGTACCCTCAAGTGGAAGGTAGAAAATTCCAGTTCTTCTGTTTTAAAATCTGCAGCTACAGGAACTCACAAGAATGGTATGAACAGTTTCACTTACAGGATGCTATTAGCAGAAAGGCATTGTCCTCTTTTCTTCGACTACTCTGCATGAAGTGTAACCTGAAATTAAAGATTTCACAATGAGAGCTTCCTGAAGACTGAGCTCTTGCTTAGATTATGTTCATGTTCCTCTTGATTGCTCTACGTGGCCTAGTCAAATAAACCAAAAAATCTCATGTGACAATATCTGAAATTAAGGCAGCAATTTTTTTGTCCGAAGGATATGCAGCCCTCATCCTATCCAGTTGTTCGGGCTTTCACCTCGTTTGGTCTGGCACAGAAATTAAGTTCATTTTACAGCTCATCACACTCAGCATATGCTCCAACAAATGGATTCCTGTGTCCAGAGACCAGTAAAATCCCTGTCTCCCTTGGGGATTCTGCTATAGCACTTGTTCGAGGACATTAATGGATGTCCTAACCAGTCCATGGTTTCTAAAGCAATGACAACTCAAGGTCATACTCTCAAAATGAGACATGTTCAATATAATGGCTACAAAACGATTGTATGTGAGTAGCACACACAAGACATTCTTGATGATGTCAATCATACATATTGCTTCTTTTTCCAATATGAAATTTAATGGGAATTCTTATTTTAAGAGGCATTTTAAAAATCAACAAATCAATCTCTCGTAAGAAGCCTTTTGCATAAGAACCCAATGTTTGCTCAGAGGCATTGCAGGGAAACCTAACTAGAAATGTGTACCAGGTGATTGATAAAAAAATGGCCAAGATGATAAACTCTCTCAAAACTTATGCCCTAAGCTCCCCCAAAGGTTCCATTATGATCTCCATCAAATTACTTCAAATGGAAGTTCAGCAACTCTGTCTTTTAGGCAAAATATTTTTAATAACCTGGAGTTTATTGTTTCGTAAACTAAATTGCTCAGTAAGACAGATGAATGGATGTATTTCAGTACAGGAGTTGTGATTTTTAAATGGAAAATGTTTAGAATAAAGGGACACTCTCTAAGACAAGTGGGAAAGAAAAATACAACTTGGAATTTGAGAGTGAGCCAAAAAATCTGCGTGGCAAATCATATAAAATATTATAAAATCAAAACACCACACTCGTCTTGTGGAAAGGCAGGCCAGTGGATTAAGGCAATGCTGAGTATGAAAGATACACTAACAGAAATAGACCAAAAGTAAAAAGAAATTTTCATTTGACTGACCTGGAAGGAAGTAGATGATTTTATCCTATTTATAGCTTGAGCTAATAGGTATGAATAGAATTTTTTTTACCTAGTTTATGGACACACTTCTAATCAACTTAATTATTATTGTCTAGATTTCACCCAGGGTCCATATTGTATATTATAAAACCATAAAAGGGCACCCGAGTGTGCATTTTTCATGTACGACTTTCAATTACTACAAATCAAACCAGCATGGGATTCAAAATTAAAAATAGTTACAAATATAGGACTGCCCTGGTGGTCCAGTGGCTAAGACTTGGTGTTTCCAACTCAGGAGGCCTGGGTTCAATTCCTGGTCAGGAAACTGGGTCCCACATGCCGCAATTAAGACCTGACACAATCAAATAAATTAAGGAAAAAAAGTAATAAACATGCAAAAGTGAGCTTATCAAAACAGCATTGCTCAGTCCAGTTGAACTGTCTTAGATTTCTGGGTGTCCAAGCTTTCCCATCCTCTGGAGAAACAACAGCAGCCACCAGTACATTGTCCAGCATCTCAGACCCTCTCACTACCCCCTCCCTTGGTGGATGGAGGTTCCTAGTAAAATTTAGAACAGGGTTATCTGAACAGAAAGGGACAAAAACTATACACACACACACATACACAAACACAATTTGGGAAATACCAAAATGGCAAAAATTATTATCAGACTCACTGTTTTCTCCATCTCTCATTAAGAGTGTAATAAAAGACAAAAAAAAAAAAAAAAGGAAAGGAGAGAATAGAAAAAAGTAGATCTACCAGGTAAATGCTAATAAAAAGAAAGCAGATATAATAAATATTATCAGACAAATTAGGACAATCAAGGCTTAAAGTACTAAAAGGGCCAAGAGGAATATTCTATACTCATAAAAGGTATGATCCACCAAGAATAAATAGCAGCCAGGCAATTTTACGTACCTAGTAACATATATTTAAAATAAGTAAAGTAAAACCTGATAGCAAGACAAAGTTATTGACAAACCCACAATGGAATGGGAGGTTTTAACATATAACTAAGAAATCAGCAGATCAAATGCATACAAAAATATGCATGCAGATGATTAAGTAACACAATCCAATTAACAGACTTGAATTCATAAAGAGGCATTTTTTTACCCAACAAGAAATTACACATCCTTTTCAGACACTCATGGTATATTTTGCAACTATTAGCCATGTATTAATTAGGCAGGTAAAAATTTCAATGAATTCCTCAAATTAGAAGTTTATATAGGCCACAGTCATTGACTACAATGTACTGAAATTTGAAATTAGAAGTTAACCAAAAAGAGCACCCCTTCCAGAAAACTTTAGTATGTCTTGGGAGGTCTGAGATTTCTGCGAAATTTTCCTCTGCCCCATACCTTGTTTCCTCCCAGGTTTTGTTTGGTTTTTTACTATTTTCTTATTTTGAACTCTGGCACACTGAAGGCTTTGTCCATGTCAGTGACCTTTGTTCAGGGCGCTGGATAACTTCCTGTGCTGAGCAGTCACTGCTGCCAAAACCCCCATTTCTGTGGGACACTGAACTATGAAGCACGTGGGATGAGACAGTCCCTGAGTTGAGAGGGGGGCAAAAACTCTGTGCACACCCACATGTCCAGGAGCCACTGGCTGAAACGAGTCGCGGCGACCTCACCCTAAGAAGAGGCGAATGCTACGGACCACAGAGCCCAGTGGAGCCAGAACCAGCCGAGAGATTCCAGCACCCACGGATGGACAGAGACGCCATCAGATCGCGGCCGGCGGTCCCCGTAAGATGCTGGAAACTTAAACCTCTAACAAGATGCGACACGGGAAAGAAAGAAAGACAACCCGAGCCTTACACACGGCCCGGCCCACAACGCCTTTTTGACGATGTCCTGGCCTAGAGCCCCAAACACCCCAGGAGGACCCTCATTCAGCCTGTGCAGACTTCCCCCAGGGTCGGCCCTGCACCGGATGAGCCTGGGGTCCCTGCGGTGCTCACATTTCTTATTTTTCTTCCTTTCCTGAATTACATCATTCGAGCAATCATAGCATAAGGAACGTTCTTTCTAGATCTGCTTGGAATTGTCCTGATTATCTTGCTCGAATTGTACACTATGATTAAAAAAGAAAAAAAAGAAACCGGCCGCCCCATCTCAGTGTGCAAGTAGAGAGCCCCGAGTTAAATCTTTCCTCAGAGGGAGGGTCTCTAGCTGCCGCCTGGGTGGCTCCCCAAAGTTAGGAGAGAGCCGGCCCAGCCTCCAGGGTTAGGGCGGTGAGAGGAGTTGGGGGCGGGCCAGGGTGGAGCCTGGATGCGGGTGCCCCGGGCTTCGCGTGGAGCAGGGAGAGGATCCGCGCCCCGCCTCGCCTCCCGGGTTCTCACTGCAGGATGCGCGCTGACCCCAGCCTCGCTTGCTAGCCCGCCCCCTCTCTGGCCCCTGGCGGGCGGCTGGGCTTCCCACTCACCGGGGCTTGGGGGCTCCGGCAGCCGCGGGTGAGGGAAGGGGGAAGGAAGTCCGGTGTGGGGTTGGGGAGGGAGAGGAGAAAGGAAGAAGGAGGCTGAGGCTCCCCATGACCAGAGGCTCAGTTGAGGGCCACCTGTCGTCAAGGCCATTGTCACGACCCCCCGCCGCCCCCCGCCACGCCCAAGCAGGGGATGGGGAGGGGCCGGTCACCTGGGAAGGACATCCCTCTATAAATTGGGTCTGGAGTCCCGCCTGTCCCTGTTCCCTTCCAGAACTCCCAGCCTCACTCTAGATGCCTGGTCTCTTGGCCGGGTCCGTCCTCCCTGATAGGGAGATCTCTGGTAGTCCAGGTGAAACCAGGGCCACGCCTTACCCAGGAGGGCTCAGAATAATAATTACTTGTGGAGGAGAAGAGGAAAGGGAGGGGCAGCTAGAGAAAAAAATGAGGAAAGTATTAACACTAGCTGCTGTTGCACTCTCCATCGCTGCAGCACACTTGTGCTCACCTGAACCTTACCATTTTCTTGCCTGTGTTTGGTCCATTTGTTCCCGTCTAGGAACTGATTCGAATGTAAAAACAATCCGGCATGTAGGCAAATGCCTACACGGATGCTCAGCGCAGCTATTTTTAATACCGAGAAATTAGAAGCTATTTAAATGATCAACATTGATTCTAAGTCATGGCTCATCCTTTCACTGGGATTTAATGTGCCCGTTTAAAGTCATTTTTACAGATGGATACTTTTGGTAAACAGTGTTCATTATACAGTAAGTGGAGAAGGCTCAGTTTACAAAACAGTTTCTGTTGAATAACAACGTACAGACATAACCTGGATGGATGGAGACTGGAAAACAGTTACCTGTAGGTGGCTGGATGCGGAGTATCAGTTTCCTCCAAAGATAAGAGAAAACAATTACTTCAAAAATCTCAGTTCTGCTCTTCAGATCATCTCTTCGAAGTGGTGGCAGCTAGGGCAGCTGCAGAACATCTCCAGCGCCCCTTTGCAGCCCATTTCCAGCCCCTGCCACTGGCAGGGAACTTAGGTTTCCAAAATATGCCACTAGAAGGACCCCGGGAGGGGTAAAGCCGGCTGGCCAGGGGTCCGGGTGCCTCTGCTCCCTTCTCACCCCTGGCCCCTTTCCTCCCAGTTTGCTGAATTTGGGATGTGATGGGAAATGACAAGGCCAAGGAAACGTCCTCCAATTTGGTGTTTCGGTAGAGCCCGAGAACAAATTTTCCCCCATTCCCTTGGAGCTCTCCACCTCATTGATCTCTGGCTTTCCCACACCCAGAAATCACCCCTAGGTGATCATTTGCTGGTGGGAGGGACCACTGCAGGCAGGAAAGAAGGGTCTCTGAGATCCAGAGCAACTCTCACCCAAGTCCAGAAAACCAGGGAGAGGTGGAACCCAGGGTGGCCACTGGCTTCCTGGAGACCCAGCCAGGAGACAGTGTCCTGGCCATCTGTTCTCAGATCCCTGGGAACAGTGATGTGTTCCTCAGAATCTACCATGTGCCCCAACCCCCCAAAATAAATAATTAGCCTCTTTCCACCTCCAGTGCCCCACTGGAGGCTGCTACCTGTTCCTTGAGTTTTCAGATTCTTACCAGCTTTGCACAGCAATTTGGCCTCTTCAAAAGGGCCCCAAAAGGAAGGGCTGACAATAGCAAATGTTAAGGGAGATTGCACCTTCCTTGCATGTTTGTTTATCTTATCCATGATAAAAATAGTTGAATCACTTCATTTAACAGACAAGGAAACTAAAGCCCAGTGGACTGACAAGCCTGTCCTGGGGGTCAGGATAGCTTCAGCACATAAAAATAGCCCTGAAAGAATTTAAATAAGGCCTGCTAGGAGGGCTTCCGGGCTAATCCCCCCTGCCTAGTCACTAACTTCTGGAAAATGGTAGTTTCTACCCATCTGTAAGCTCGGTACAGATACATACCTGCTATACAGAGTTTGGGTTCTTTTTTGGCTTCACATTAACATTGTGAGCTTTGCCCAATGCATGCAGTAGGTTTATAGAAAGAATGTCAAACATCCTTTGAAAAAAGCTCAATTTAAAAAAAAAAGAAAAAAGCTCAATTTTATTGAGCCACCCAACACTGCATTGTATCCACATGCCACCAGCCCTGTTACTGGACATTTATGTTATCATATTTTTCATTGTCAAAAACAGTGCTGCAAAGAACATGCATGCTGGTTCATAAATCTTTGCATTTCTAACTCTCTACAGAATGGATTCCTAGAATTACATACATTTTTTTAAAAGGTTTGAGACTTCCCTGGTGGTCCAGCGGTCTGCACTCCCAGTGTAGGCGGTGTAAGTTTGATTCCTGGTCAGAGAATTAAAATCTCACATCCTTTAAGGTGTGGCCAATTAAAAAAAAAAAAACAAAAAAACTTTCAGTGGCCAGTGCCTAACTGTCTTCTAAGAATGGTGCCAGATTATACACTGCATATATATAGCAGAATGGATGTGCATTGGCATATATATAGCATATATATAGCAGAATGGATGTGCATTGGCACTGATCACTGGCAAACGTGAATTTGCTGTGAGTGTATAAAAGTGACAAGGTGTAGAAGCAGCCTGCTGGTGGACATATGAGATCTTGCAGAAGCATCCCAGGATAGTGTAACTTCACAGCTTACCTTGAACACATCCCATGTTCCCACCAGGACTCCTATCCTACACCCAACCCCCACCCCTCCCCCATAGATTTCACCTGGCAGATCTGGGCTGTCACCTCTCCACCTTCCATCACAGGGTGAAAGTTCATCATGACTTTTCCCTCCTTGTGTTCACACCTGCTGTGCTTTCCCACTTGTTTTTTGGTTCTGTGTACTTGTCCTCCCCTCTTTTTTCGGTCACATAACCTGGGTGACTGCTCTCTCTTTGGTTCCATGTGCTCGGGTTAAGTCAGTACAGTCTTTTTGGATGGTAGCCCACCAGGCTCCTCTGTCCGTGGGATTCTCCAGGCAAGAATACTGGATTGGGTTGCCATGTCCTTCTCCAGGGGATCTTCCCCACCCAGGAATCAATCCTGTGTATTTTAACATCTCCTGCATTGGCAGGCAGGTTCTTTCCCTCTAGCACCACCTGGAAAGCCACAGTAATGACAATAAAGGGATGGCCAGATCTCATCTTTCCTGTGCTCATTCATTCATTCAGTAAATATTGAACCACCCTGTCATAAATATAGGGTACTATGTTTATTGGAAACACAGAAGAAAATAACAATGATTTTTATCTCTAGCATTTATTGAACACATAAGGATAAGATTCAGTTCAGTTCAGTCGCTCAGTCGTGTCCGACTCTTTGTGACTCCATGAACCACAGCACGCCAAGCTTCCCTGTCCATCACCAACTCCCGGAGTTTACCCAAACTCACGTCCATCCAGTCAGTGATGCCGTCCAACCATCTCATCTTCTGTTGTCCCCTTCTCCTCCTGTCTTCAATCTTTCCCAGCATCNATTAGCTATAAATAAATAATCTAGACATAAATAGACAAGCTAATATGTATAATACCTAAATGAACAGACTTTTCCTCCATTGTTTCATGGCCTGAAGAGTGCAGCTTTTCATTAGAAGAATCATTTGAAAATGTGGAAACTGATACTGCTGCAGCTCAGCGCTCTCTGCCCATTGATAACGGCCTCTGGATCAGCAGTGGGGGTGGGAGACCGATGTCCATTTACTTTTGCCAAGATTGTTATTGAATGAAACCTTTAATGGGGACATTTATGAGCCCACTCAGCTAAGAGCTCAGGGCAGCCTTAGAATAGTCTTTCCCTCCACCTTGATGGCTCTTAGAGAATCAATACAGGTAATATGTCAGTTGGTGGTCGGCTGTCCCGTAAATAGGTAGAGCTGAAATGGAAACTGACAGGTAGCCACTTAAAGAGAGGGTCTGGGGTAAACACTCTAAAAGTGAAGCTCCTCCTGGGAGTAGGGGAGTGTCCAGCCCCCTATCACAGTCAAGCCTGCGATCAGATAGGCAGAGATTAGGAACAAAGGCTTAGCTAGCAAGAAAAAAGACACTTAGAGCTTAGGAAAGGCCTTCTATCAGGGTAATCCTTTTAGAGCCCCAGAACTCGTGTTGGGTTGTCTATTTGTAGTAGCTATAGTTGGTCTCATTAAAAAAAAAAAAAATTGTGGTAAAATATACAGAACAAAATTTCCCAATGTAACCTTGTGGGTTTTTTTGGCCAGGCTACTCATTCTGTGAGATGTTAGTTCCCCAGCCAGGGATGGGAACTGTGCCCTCTGCAGTGGAATTGCAAAGTCCTAACCGCTGGACTGCCATTTTTAACTGTACAGTTCAGGGACATTAAGTACATTGACACTGTTGTACAGCCCTTACCAGCGTCCGCTTCTAAAGCACTTCATCTGGCAAAACTGAAACTCTGTACCCATGACACATTCATTCTCTTTTCCTTATCACCCCCAAACCACGATTCTTTCAGCTTGTTTTATTTAGCATCATATCCTCAAGATTCATCCATGTTGTAGCAAGTAGGAATTTCTTCCTTTTTAAGGTGGAATCTTGTTCCATTAGATATTAGATATACAGACCAACTTTGTTTATCTACCCATCTGTTCATAGACATAGGTTGCTCCCACCTTTTGGCTACTGTGTGGTCTCACTTTTGACCCCAAATTCACACAGTCATCTTCTTTGCTGAAGTGAAGTGAAAGTCGCTCAGCTGCATCTGACTCTTTGCAACCCCATGGACTGTACAGTCCATGGATTTCTCCAGGCCAGAATACGGAAGTGAGTAGCCATTCCCTTGTCCAGTGTATCTGCCCAACCCAGGGAGCAAACCCAGGTCTCCCACATTGCAGGCAGATTCTTTACCAGCTGAGCCACCAGGGAAGCCCAAGAATACTGGAGTGGATAGCCTATCCCTTCTCCATCAGATCTTCTGAACCCAGGAATTGAACTGGGGTCCCCTGCATTGCAGGAGGACACTACCAGCTGAGCTACCAGGTAGGCCCATCTTCTTTCCTAGACAGCAATTAAAAACAAAAACAGGGCATTTCTCTGGTGATCCAGTGGTTAAGACTCCATGCCACCTATGCATGGGGTATGGGTTTGCTCCCTGATCAAGGAACTAAGAACCTTGCAGTATGGCCGAAATATTAAAAAGAAACAACAAAACTCGGAAAACCTTCCCGGAATTCGTATAAAAAATAATGCTTAGTTTGGAGTACCCCAAGCCTCCTCTCCCTCCACCCTGAGGATACATAGGCAACAGGGTGATTCTTATCTTCAGGCAGGTTTGAGAGACTTGGACTTACGCTCGATAGGAGCCCTTTTGCTACCGATCAGCCCTTTTTATTTGGGAGTTAGAAAGTTGCAAACTCAATAAATGGTTGGCTGGTTGTAGTAATATTTCTTTCAAAATATGAATTCTCAGTCTTGCAATCTGTCATCTATTATGAGAAACTCAGATCAGGCACTATCTCAGATTGAATTAAGTAAACAGCTGTAACCACAAACCTGCTCTCTTCTCATCTGATATCTGAAATCAGTTTGGAAACCTGGACTGATAGACCAATTGATGGATGACAGACAGGTTGTAGGATTAGGTGTCCCAGAGAAAATTTCTCATTTTGCATTTAAGTATGTCTATAATTAAGATAATTCACGTAGACTTCCAATTTTTAATGTCTCTTGATATTGTATATTTGCTATTTGTAATGTGCTGCAGTCCATGGAGTCACAAAGAGTCAGACATGACTTAGCAAGTGAACAACAACAAATATAGATTAAACACACCCAGTTCTTCCTTTTTATTTCCTCTCCCTCAAATCCTCCCACTCCTTGAAAACAGCAATGGCATACACAGCCCCAGGAAACTAACTAGTGGAGGACTTTTCAATTTGTAAGTTGACCAAAGTTGCCAAATTTGGTAGTTTATAAGTTGACAAAGTTCCTGACTAGCCCTGTTCAAGGTTCTCTCCGGAAACGCCCCTGGGCATTTGTGAGTCATCAGACTCAGGACCTCCAGGGTGCCCAGACCCATGAACAGCCTAAGGGGACTATATTCCAGCACTAGCCTTTCCAGGTCCTTCAGTCTTCCCCTTTGGCAAATGGGGATTCCAAAACACTGGAATCCTAAATCATGCCTGCTCTGCAGACTACCCAGCCCAGGGCTTCTAGTCACCACTGAAGATTTCAGGCCCTCAAGTTACAGGAATGGGCTTTCCCCCTGGTGCAGTGGTAAAGAAACGGGAGGATTCCCTGGGAAGGAAATGGCAACCCACTCCAGGATTCTTGCATGGGAAACCCCATGGATGGAGTAGCCTGGTGGCTTAAAGTCCTCAGAGTTGCAAATAGTCGCTAAACCCGCAACACACAGTTACAGGAATAGACTGCCCTGGGCTTGCCCCCAGAGGGCTTTGGGACTGAAGAGATTTGATGTTTAAGGGAACAGAGCAGCCTCCCTCTAAGGAAGAACCTTGGAAGACACTCTGCCCATTTTTAGTGGATAAGGTCGTACATAGCTTGTTGTTTAGTTGCTAAATCATGTCCAACTATTTTGCAACTCCATGGGCATAGCCCTCTAGGCTCCTCTGTCCATGGGATTTCCCAGGCAAGAGTACAGGAGTGAGTTGCCATTTCCTACTCCAGGGATCTTTCTGACCCAGCGATTGACTCTGCATCTCCTTCCTTGCAGACAGATTCTTTACCAGTAAGCCACCTGGGCTCCCCTAGTGGAAGAGAATTTTTAATGGAAGGAGTTTGCAAATCAAATGGAAGAGAATTTGGCTCCAGCATCTTTAAATCAGGTAACTAGGGAGAAAGGAATTCACCAGCATGTCTCGGCCTCCCTTTCCTGGTTCAGGCCTTCACAGTCCTGTGGCCAAATGGAGGTTGAAAAAAATCTTTCCAAAAGAAAAGAGAAGAAAAATCCTTCTGTCAAGAAAAACAAGCTGTCTTCTGCCTTAGTCATCTTGCTACACCAAATTGGTTAATGTGGGGGAAAAAATCACATATTTGGCCATAAAATCGTATCTGGTATTTTTACTAGCATTTAAAAAAGTTAATAGATGTCAAATAAAACACACTGTGGAAGCAGATGGAAAAGCACTGGTGTTTTAAAACAGTTTGTAAAATCAAGAATGGAAGTCCAGTCCCTGTGGTATATATTGTTAGCAAACAGATTTCAACACAAACTTCGGTGCTGTGCTTAGTTGCTCAGTTGTGTCCGACTCTTGCAAACCCATAGACTGTAGCCTGCCAGGCTCCTGTCCATGGCATTCTCCAGGCGAGAATACCAGAATGGGTTGCCATTCCCTTCTCCATTCAATGAAAATTAGTATGCTATAAATAAATCCAGAACAAAGTACACAAACTGATGGATAGAATTTACATAATGTTAAAACAATTTATCCCACATTTTGAGATGATGAAAAAGAATGATGGTGAAAGAATACTTTATCCTGAGATAATCTTCTCCATAGACATTCTTCACTCTAGTTGTAATTAGGGCTAAATATTTCAAAACATTATAATTCAAGGAGTTCCCTGGCAGTCCAGTGTTTAAAACTCTGCATTTCTACTGCAGGGGGCTGAGGTGTGAACCCTGATCAGGGAACTAAGATCTCACATACTGAGTGGCATGGCCACACACATACACACAAATTATAATTAATTTTTGTTAAAGTTACTTTGAGCCCACAAAGCAATAAAGTTTAAATTCTTTTCAGCAACGAAAGAAAGCATCATGTACTTTATATTTCCTGAATATAGAACTTCTTTTAAAAATGGAGAAGACTTCGTTTCTGAGATTCCCATACTTTATGCACAGATTATCAGTGAGGAAGAAGTTTATTTCTATTTTATAGTATTATAACACTTTTTCTTTCAAAATAAATTTGGCCATTCCATTTTGGTACACATTTGATGTATGGCTGTGAGAATTGGACTATACTATAAAGAAAGCTGAGCGATGAAGAATTGATGCTTTTGAACTGTGGACTCTTCAGAGTTCCTTGGACTGCAAGGAGATCCAGCCAGTCCATCCTAAAGGAAATCATTCCTGAATATTCACTGGAAGGACTGATGCTGAAACTCTAATACTTTGGCCACCTGATGAAGCAGTGACTTATTGGCAAAGCCCCTGATGCTGGGAAAGAATGAAGACGGGAGGAGAAGGGGATGACAGAGGATGAGATGGTTGAATGGCATCATTGACTCGATGGACATGAGTTTGAGTAAGCTGCAGGAGTTGGTGATGGACAGAGAAGCCTGGTGTGCTGAAGTCCATGGGGTTGCAAAGAGTTGGACACAACTGAGTGACTGAACTGAACTGATTTTGATACAATCAACAAAAAAGTGCTGTGATATATTTGAGTTACATGTTTCTATGGAAAGAATTCAATATATGAATTTGTTCTCCTTAGTTTTGGATCTAGTCCATAAAGTAGCAGCATAAGGCATTCTGAAAATACATAGGACCACTGGGTCTTAGTTGCTGTATGTAGGATCTAATTCCCCAACCAGGGTTCTAACCCAGGCCCCTTGCACTGGGAGTGCCTAGAGTCTTAGCCATTGGACCACTAGGGAAGTCCAGTATTTGTGATTTTCTTTCTATAATACTGTGAATGGTAGTTTCTTGAGACCCCAATCTGCCTTGTCCTCCATGGGTACAAACCAAGCTATGACTTTACGGCTATAACCCTGTGAGGCTACCTACTGCAGGCCCCATAGAGTCCCAAACATCTGTCCACTTTGATAGCACTGTTCATTGCAGCCGCCAACTTCTCAACTCCCAGAAGAGCACCCCGAGGGCCCATTAAGAGCTCCATCAATATCACAGATACCACTTTGAGCCTTGTTGTTTTCCCAGGGTTCACATGTCCCTTTTTATACATTTTTTCCTTTAATAAATTAACAGATATTTCTCATCAAGTATGGACTCAGATAGGAAAAGGAATATAAGCACAGAGATTCTCTCATAAGAAGGTCTCTGAACTCCATCAATCAGGTTTATAGCTGTAGAAAGGGTTCCATGTTTCCAACAGCAAAATGACAACTGTGTTCTACGGGTTTCCATTATTCTCAGGAAGAGCACCATTTTGCCTGCCATCTGCATTCGAATCGCTCCTCCTAATGAGTCGCTTTGTGATTTTACCAAGTCACTGAGCTACTCAGTTTTACCCATTGCTATGTTGCAGGGACTGTGAAGATAATCACATAAAGCAATGGTTTCTGAACTTTGACATGATAACTGGGTGCCACCCTCAGAATTTCCGATTTAGTAGATACTCAGCAGGGATAGAGAATTTGCTTTTCTAACAAATTTCCAGGCAATTCTGATGCAGCTGGACCATGAGCCACTGAAAGAAAGCATATTTATCTATAACAGAATTTGCATAGTTCTGTCTCCCCTTTGCCTTCATCTACAGGTTAAGAAAAAAGAAATAGATTTAACAAGTATTATACAGAAGGCAAGTTGTTTCATTTTACTTAATTCTCACAACACCCTACAACATAATTATTACTTTATTTTATGGATAAGCCTGTTAAACCTTAAAAATTAAGTGGCCTGCCCAGGATTATACAGTGAGGACATGGTGCACAAATATAAGTTTGGCCAACTCCAAAATATAGTCTATGCTTTGTGTTCCAACAATGTTTGGCCAACACAACTATGTTAGCTGAAAGTTTTAATACTTTCTATGGAGTGGTTTGTCTTCTACTTTAATTCTTAGTTCATTAAAAAAAATTATTATTGCTTTAAGCTAATCTAAATTATCTTTAGAAATCTGAGATGTACTTTTAAACACAAGAGAGCTTAAGGTAATTACTAATAGGAAGATGTTACGAATTGACTGTATTTCCCAAACCAAAAAGTAATATAGATAATGTGATCAATATGACCAAAACTTTGTAGAAAAAAGCTTGGATTAATTAAATAAGGTCCAAAGCATTCCAGTTAGTGTAGGCATGCATGATCTGTATACTAGGGTATTACTTGACATGCATGTATTTTGGAATTAGTGCTAGAAAAGAGGAATTTTTTTTTAACCTTTCTCTGATACTCTTCCAGTTCAAAGAACAGAGTAGTTAATTTGAATTATTCAACTAGTGAGAACATTGGCATCACACCAGTTCCTGATGTCTTGCTTTACTACTTGGTTTTAAAATAATGTTCAAATCCATCCGGACTGAGAAATATATTTTGAACTAGCAGGCAAAGAAAGGCTGCCTAATTACAGGCTTGAGCCCCCTGATCTTTTCAAATGATCATTGTTCTGACTTAATTAACACGAACTAAAACAGTCCTGAAACAACAGGGCACACTCCCATTAGGATAAATTACTCAGACCTACTCACCGCAGCCAAGCATTCCCCAGAGAAAAATCTGTCACTGCTTCTTCCACGTGCACTACATCTCTTTTCAAAGGACTCTGCTGCAGCTGGGAGCCCCCTCTGAAGGGACATCTGCTCTGTATTGAAATCTCTTTAAGTTTGGAAGAGATGCGGACCATGAATAAAGCGTGGAGAAAAACCCATGGTCAATAGACCATGACCTAGTGGCTTAGTAGCATGCTTGCCACAATACAGTTTTATTCTGGTCTCCCATTTTCCATGTGAGTATTTAAAATTTTGCTGTTGCTGGCCCCAAAAGAGAGAAGAATGGGTGTAGTCAATAGAAAAATACTATTTCCTTAGCAAGGTTCATAAGCTGAGCATCACTAGTTCATTAAGAGCCTGGGTTTTGGAGTCAGGCCAACCTAGTTTTGCCCCTTAAGAGGCAAATGCTGGACCACTTCCTTCTTCCTTCAGCCTTGATTTCCCTATCCGTCTGGTGGTAAACTCAGTGCTGCCATGTCATAGGCTTCATGGTCTATAGATGTTGGCCATTTTGACCCATGCAAGTCAATAAGTAAAATAAAAGATTATTCTCAGGACCTCCAGGACTTCCCTGGTGGTCCAGTGGTTAAGAATCCATCTNGCTTTGATTTCCCTATCCGTCTGGTAGTAAACTCAGTGCTGCCATGTCATAGGCTTCATGGTCTATAGATGTTGGCCATTTTGACCCATGCGAGTCAATAAGTAAAATAAAAGATTATTCTCAGGACCTCCAGGACTTCCCTGATGGTCCAGTGGTTAAGAATCCATCTTGCAATGCAGGAGACACAGGTTTGATTCCCTGGTCAGGGAATTCAGAGCCCACATGGCACAGAGCAACTCAGCCTGCACACAACTGAGACCTGACACAGCCAAGTAAACGAACAATTATTTAAAAAGAAAGCAAGAAAAGATTATTCTCCACAAGCTTGCGTTAGTCTTGTGACAATGTCTGCGAAGGAGCTATAGTTGTCTCTTCATCAGGAATGAAATCACATTTAAACCTAGGGCAATATAAATACATTTATTTCTTAGCCTATTGCAATTTTTAGCCATTCTTAACTTGGTAATAATATTTTTCTTGAAAGTCCCTTGGATAGCAAGGAGATCAAACCAGTCAATTCTAAAGGAAATCAACCCTAAATATTCACAGAAAGGACTGATGCTGAAGCTCCAATACTTTGGCCACCTGATGCAAAGAGCCGACTCATTGGAAAAGACTGATGCTGGGAAAGATTGAGGGTGGGAGGAGAAGGGGGTGACAGAGGATGAGATGGTTGGGTGGCATCTCCAACTCAATGGACATGAGTTTGAGCAGACAGTGAGGGACAGGGAAGCCTGGCATGCTGCAGTCCATGGGATTGCAAAGAGTGGGACAAGACTTAGTGACTAAATACAAACAACAATAACTTTTCTTCCCCAATTGTTAAAAGTCACAGATGGTGAATGAGTACCTTCTGTGTCTTCCAAGTAATTCTATTTGGTGCTAAACAAACTATTAACAGACATTTGTCAGTTGACAAGAGAGAGGTAGAAACTAAGGGTTTAAAAAATTAATTCAGGGGATTTCATGCTGGTTCAGTGGTTAAGAATCCACCTTCCAATGCAGGGGACATGAGTTCCATACTTGGTGGAGGAACAAAGATCCCACATGCCACAGGGCAACTAAGTCCAAGAGCTGCAATGAAGACTCAGTGCAGCCAAAAAGAGTTCAAATAAAATGGAACCTTAGTTCATGTCTGAACACTTAGTCACGATACTAATGAAGCTCTGGCTTGAATGGATTTTTAAAGAATTTATTCTGTTAAGAAATATAACAGGGGATGGCCACAGACATATTACAATCAGGAGCCGAGGCAAACAGTAGACAAAAATCCTCTTTTTTTTTTTTTCAATCGAAAAATCGAAGACTCTGCTTCCTAGTCCCTAAAATGAAATGGCTAATGTTGTGTTTCCAGACCTTTAAGCACTGTTAACCATCAGCCTTTCACTCCTTCTAGGTGAATTCACCCTAACTCCATTCTTCTTAGAAACTGTGAAAAATCATTCCTGCAAAAACTGTTGAAACTACAGACTTAATAGATCTGGTAAATTCTACTGCTCGGTCAGTTCCATTATGCTGTTCCTAATCTCAATATAACTACCACTGGTTTGTGAGATATACCCATGAACACAAGAAACATCAAGACACGTCTAGAGGCCTTGTCCTCAGACTCTCTGAGGGCTAGCAGTCTTCGTGAGACTTCATGTGGGAGTGGAAGGCTTCTTGATTTGAGAAGGTTTTCCCACAGGTGTTACAGGGAGAGCCGTTGTTCTCCCTGTGCGAGCGCCGGACGTGGCTGTCGTGAGCGGCGTGCGAGGCAAAAGATTTACCACAGTGCTTGCATTTGAAGGGCTTCTCCCCCGAGTGCTGCCTGATATGCGTGCGGAGTATACTGGAGGCAGTGAATTTCTGCAGAGGACAGAAAGCAGAGGGAAAAAAAGAATGCCATCCATCAATGAAACAAAAGAGTTAAGTTCATTGTGACTGATCCTTGGTGTTGTTTAGTTGCCACCCCATGGACTGTAGCCCACCAGGCTTCTCTAGGCAAGAATACTAGAATGGGTTGCCATTTCCTCTTCCAGGGGATCTTCATGACCCAGGAATTGAATCCATATTTCCTACACTAGCAGGTGGATCCTTTACCCCTGAGCCACCTTAGAAGCCCCCACTGATCCTGATATTGCCCTTTGGTTCTCCAGTCAACAAATCCTGGGCTTTAATGCTAGAGGGCACTCTTGGTCACCAGGAGTAGCCTTAATAAAAAAGGACATGATGGACATGCCACTGGTTACAACAGTGGCCCTTCAATGGCTAAGATCGCCTGGGTGTCTAGTCAAAAATGCAGGTTGACCTGATGAGTACGCTCTTTTGGGTAAGAAGTCAGCTGCATTTAAGCAGATGGCACTGACGTCACACTCCAGGATGATCTGCATTATGGAAGGAATTGCTAACATTGGCCACTGTCTTTGCATACCTGGGTGAAGTGAAGTGAANACTGGTTACAACAGTGGCCCTTCAATGGCTAAGATCGCCTGGGTGTCTAGTCAAAAATGCAGGTTGACCTGATGAGTACGCTCTTTTGGGTAAGAAGTCAGCTGCATTTAAGCAGATGGCACTGACGTCACACTCCAGGATGATCTGCATTATGGAAGGAATTGCTAACATTGGCCACTGTCTTTGCATACCTGGGTGAAGTGAAGTGAAGTTGCTTAGTCCTGTTCGACTCTTTGCGACCCCATGGACTGTAGGTCACCAGGCTCCTCAATCCATGGAATTTTCCAGGCAAGATTACTGGAGGGTACCTTATCGATTTCTTCCTTTTTTTAGTTAAATTTTTAGAGTGATAGTGAATCATATGCAGTTAGAAGAAGCAATAGAGATTCTGGGTACCCTTTACCCAGTTTCCCCAATGGCTGTATCTTACAACTATAGGACAATATCACAATCAGGATGCTGACATTGAAAGAGTCAAGAAAATTAAAGATACCAAGGGAATATTTCATGCAAAGTTGGGCACAATAAAGGACAGAAATGGTATGGACCTAGCAGAAGCAGAAGATATTAAGAAGAGGTGGCAAGAATACACAGAGGAACTAAACAAAAAAGATCTTCATGACCCAGATAAACACGATGGTGTGATCACTCATCTAGAGCCAGACATCCTGGAATGCAAAGTCAAGGGGGCCTTAGAAAGCATCACTACAAACAAAGCTAGTGGAGCTGATAGAATTCCAGTTAGTTATTTCAAATCCTAAAAGATGATGCTGTGAAAGTGCTACACACAATATACCAGCAAATTTGGAAAACTCAGCAGTGGCCACAAGACTGGAAAAGGTCAGTTTTCATTCCAATCCCAAAGAAAGGTAATGCCAAAGAATGCTTAAACTACCACACAATTGCACTCATCTCACATGCTAGTAAAGTAATGCTCAAAATTCTCCAAGCCAGGCTTCAGCAATACGTGAACCGTGAACTTCCAGATGTTCAAGCTGGTTTTAGAAAAGGCAGAAGAACCAGAGATCAAATTGCCAACATCTGTGGATCATGGAAAAAGCAGGAGTTCCAGAAAAACATCTATTTCTGCTTTATTGACTATGCCAAAGCCTTTGACTGTGTGGATCACAATAAACTGTGGACAATTCTGAAAGAGATGGGAATACCAGACCACCTGACCTGCCTCTTGAGAAATCTGTATGCAGGTCAAGAAGCAACAATTAGAACCAGACATGGAACAACAGACTGGTTCCAAGTTGGGAAAGGAGTACATCAAAGCTGTATATTGTCACCCTGCTTATTCAATTTCTATACAGAGTACATCATGTGAAATGCTGGGCTCTATGAAGCACAAGCCAGAATCAAGATTGCCAGGAGAAAATATCAATAACCTTAGATATGCAGAGGATGCCACCCTTATGACAGAAAGTGAAGAGGAACTAAAGAGCCCCTTGATCAAAGTCAAAGAGGAGAGTGAAAAAGCTGGCTTAAAACTCAACATTCAGAAAACTAAGATCATGGCATCTGGTCCCATCACTTTATGACGAATAGATGGGGAAACAATGGAAACAGTAAGAGACTTTATTTTGGGGGGCTCCAAAATCACTGCAGATGGTGGCTGAAATTAAAAGCCATGAAATTAAAAGATGCTTGCTCCTTGGAAAAAAAGTTATGACAACCTAGACAGCATATTAAAAAGCAGAAATATTACTTTGCCAACAAAGGTCCATCTAGTCAAAGCTGTGGTTTTTCCAGTTGTCAAGTATGGATGTGAGAGTTGGACTATACTAAAAAGAAAGCTGAGCACCGAAGAATTGACGCTTTTGAACTGTAGTGTTGGAGAAGACTCTTGAGAGTCCCTCGGACTGCAAGGAGATCCAGCCATTCCATCCTAAAGTTAAATCATTCCTGAATATTCATTGGAAGGACTGTTGCTGAAGCTGAAACTCCACTACTTTGGCCACCTGATGTGAAGCAGTGACTCGCTGGCAAAGACCCTGATGCTGGGAGGGATTGAAGGTAGGAGAAGGGGACAAATGAGGATGAGATGGTTGGATGGCATCACCGACTCAATGGACATGAGTTTGAGTAAGCTGCAGGAGTTGGTGATGGACAGGGAAGCCTGGCATGCTGCAGTCCACGAGGTTGCAAAGGGTCACATGTGACTGAGTGACTGGACTGAACTGAACAGAACATTTCCATCAAGGACCCTCATGCCACCCTGTGACAGGCACGCATAGTTCCCTCCCACACCTGCTTTTAAGCCATTGCAACCACTAATCTGTTCTCCATTTCTGCAATTTTATTATTTTGAGAATGTTATGTATACGGAAGCATACAATGTGTAACCTTTCGGGATCGGCAGTTCTCTGAATTTTTTTGCAGATTCACACAAGTTCTTTCATGTACAACAACTCATCCTTTATTTTAAAAAAAGTATTTATTTATTTCTCGTTGTGCTGGGTCTTTGTTGCTGTGAGGCCCTTTTCTGTCATTGTGGAGAGCGGGGGCTACTCTCTAGTTGCGGTGCTCAGGCTTTCCACTGCAGTCTTATCTTGTTGTGAAGCACAGGCTTTAGGTGCATGGGTTTCAGTAGTTGTGGCACGTGGGCTCTCTAGTTGCAGCTTCTCAGCTATATAGCACAGGCTCAATATTCCGGGCACACAGGCTTAGTTGCGCCGCAACATAGGGGATCTTCCTGGATCAGGGATCGTTCCCATGTCTCCTACACTGGCAGGTAGATTCTTTAGCACTGGACCACCAGAGAAGTCCCAGCTCACCCATTATGATTGCTGAGAAGAATTCCCAGTGTGGATGTTCCAGTCTGATTAATCACCTACCCATGGAACGGTATATGAGTTATTCCCACTTTGAGGTTTCTATGAATAAAGCTGCTATTAATACTGTGTACAGGTTTTAGCATGAACACATAAACTTTCACTGCTCTGGGATAAATGCCCAGGAGAGCAATTGCTGGGCTGAATGGTTGTTACAAGTTTAGTTCTTAAACTGCCAAACAGCTTTCCAGAGTAGTTCTACTATTCTAGGCTCACAAGTGCTTTGCTGTTTTTACACGGCCATTTCGTTTCTTTCCCTTACTTACACCCTTTCCCCTAATTCACTTCAATTCTCTGCTCTGAGCTTTGTCACTCTCAAGTATGTATTAGAGATGTAATGACCCCAATTTGGGAGTCTGCTGACAGTGATACAAACACCAGGTTAAACCAGTGATCTTGGAGTTTCAGGACTGGGTCCATGTGGGGCTGGACCACTGCTCACTAAGGAGCACAAGGCGTAGGTGCCTAGGATACCCAGATGAGGACAGTCTCCATCAGTTCAGGTGACAGGAGTCTAACTAGAAGTTAGAACCTCAGGGCTTCCTTATGGCTCAATGGTAAAGAGTTCTGTCTGCCAAATGCAGGAGACGTAGGTTTGATTGCTAGTCTGGGAAGATCCCACATGCCTAGGAGTAACTAAGCCTGTTTGCCACAACTATTGAGCCTGTTCTCTAGAGTCTGGAAGTTGCAACTATTGAGCCCATGAGCTGCAACTCCTGAAGCTTGTGAGCCCTAGAGCCTTCTCTTGCGCTCTGCAACAAGAGAAGCCACTGTAAGGAGAAGCCTGTGAACCACAGCTAGAGAGTAGGCCCTGCTTGCCACAACTAGAGAAAAGCCTGTGCAGCCATGAAGACCCAGCAGAGCCAAAAAATAACTAACTAGCTAAAAAAAAAAAAATCAGAACATCAAACAGCTCATTTATGAGCCAACTGCACTGAGTCACCCCTCTGGGCATCTCTCATTCCCAGATTAGCCAAAATTCAAGGTGAGGATCAGAATTAGAATGCCAGGAAGAGGTGGGATATTTTGAGCCTGCTCTGGAAATCTGGCAGATCACTGATCTCTCAGGATAGATTCCTCGTCCAGACAAATCCAGAGCCACCCTCCTTAGGTCTGTGCTAGCTACACACTGTCTAGTTATGTCGTAGCCCCAATTTGCTACACTGATTATTTCCATTCTATTGACACAGTTTCTTTGGTGGTATCCACTTCCCTAAGCCAGGTAGTTTTATTCCTCTTTTGGAAGTTTAAAAGTCACCCTAATAGAGGCTATATTTCATGGCTATATTATTTTTTAAAAATAAATGGCTTGATAATAGAAATAGCAGATTCCAGTGTATCCAATAAGATTTTCTAAAATGATGTAAATGTTACGTCCATGCCAATGTGGTGGTCGCCAGCCATCAATGGTGGGACTGTTGAGCACCTGAAACGTGGCCAGTGCCACCGGGTTACTATATTTTCAATTCTATTCCATTTTTAGTAAATTAAATAGCCACACATGGCTAATGGATAACACTGGACAGCCCAGATGTACCTCATCGAAACAGGATATGAGATGTTTTGGTATAGTATTTTTAAAGCTAACCCAGAAACTTTTGTGCCTAACCCAGCAGCCCCTAACCATGATATATTTGTCTCTTCATTTTTATAAATTAATATTCTGTTTAACAAGATTAGATGTCACTTCAGCAAAAGTGCTCTGGAAACAAAGACAGCAAAATTTAAGAGTCTGTACTTAAAACAAAAAAAAAGGCAGTCTGTACTCCATGTCTGTTATCACTGGAATCTTATAAATTTAGGGTCCATTTCATAATAAATGCCTTAAGTGCCAATTTGGCAATAGTAGGTTATATGTGATCATTGTAAGCAAACATGAGTATCATCTGGGGTGGAAACTGGGGATGTGCTAATGATGAATTAATTTACCAGGGACTCATTATAAGCCAGGGTTTATTCTATAAGTTCTTATATATGGACACCCAAACAGGGCTCAAGGCAGATTCCTTAAAAGAAGCTTCCATTGAGACTTCCCTGGCAGTTTAGTGGTTAAGACTCTGCCCTTCCACTGCAGGAACATGAGATTGATCCCTGGTCAGTGAACTAAGATCCCACATGCTGTGTGTGGTGCACTGTGTGGGGTGGGGCAAAAAAAAAAGAAGGTTCCATTTACCTTAGTACAATACACACAGTGGTAGGGTCTGTCTCCAGAGTGGACTCTCATGTGTTTGTTTAGACTGGAAGATTGAGAGAAACATTTCCCGCATGTAGAACACTAAGACAGAAAAGAAAAATAGAGCTGAATCCACATTTCCCCCTAAGGAGTTAACTTCGCCATTATGTTGGTCATGGTGGNGTGATCATTGTAAGCAAACATGAGTATCATCTGGGGTGGAAACTGGGGATGTGCTAATGATGAATTAATTTACCAGGGACTCATTATAAGCCAGGGTTTATTCTATAAGTTCTTATATATGGACACCCAAACAGGGCTCAAGGCAGATTCCTTAAAAGAAGCTTCCATTGAGACTTCCCTGGCAGTTTAGTGGTTAAGACTCTGCCCTTCCACTGCAGGAACATGAGATTGATCCCTGGTCAGTGAACTAAGATCCCACATGCTGTGTGTGGTGCACTGTGTGGGGTGGGGCAAAAAAAAAAGAAGGTTCCATTTACCTTAGTACAATACACACAGTGGTAGGGTCTGTCTCCAGAGTGGACTCTCATGTGTTTGTTTAGACTGGAAGATTGAGAGAAACATTTCCCGCATGTAGAACACTAAGACAGAAAAGAAAAATAGAGCTGAATCCACATTTCCCCCTAAGGAGTTAACTTCGCCATTATGTTGGTCATGGTGGGGGGGGGGGGGACTGCTGTATTCGCTCTGTGCACATCTGTGGGCAGAGGACCGAGCAGACGCAGGCGGAGGGTCTAGCTGAGACAGGTGAGGGCACCACAGGACTCTGGGGAAGAATCCGACACCACATTCTGGTCCACAGCCTACTCACTGTGGCTCCAAGCCTTTCCTCGAAAGTCTTTGGACGTTAGCGGCCTAGATATATAACCATGGTGGGTAACAGAGGCCTGACTCTGTCCTGCTCTGTCAACAGGTAGCTGTGTGACCAGAACAAATCAGTTAAACTCAGAGTCTTTGCTCAATTTTCCTCATGGGTAAAATACTTGCCCTGCCTTTTTCACAAGGCTGGGAGGAAATTGCAAGCCCTCAGCAATGAATTCACCAAGTATTTATGGAGAACCTCTCAACACTCTGCTAGAGACAAGGAGTAAAAACCTTGTGGGAGTGGGGACAGATATGTAGACCCAAGTGGCAATACAGGTGACAGATGACACAAAACATGTACCTACAAAAAAAAAGGGCAATTGTGGGGGGGGGGGGGCAGTGAGAGCAAACAGTATAGCCACCTGCTTTAGGAATGACAGGCATGCGTCATTTCTCTGTGCTCTGGACTCAGATGGCTCCTGTCCCATTTTCTCAGGAATTCTGAACCAGGTAAAAGAAACTACAGTGTTTCTGGACTCTCTTCCACAGGTGTCCTTGTGGGCACATATGGGAGCCTGGCTATTTGTATTATTTTTATTAACTTATTTATTTTAACCATTTTTATTGGCATAGAGTTGCTTTACACTGCTGTGTTAGTTTCTGCTGTACAGCAATATGAATCAGTCACACGTGTGTGTGTGTGTGTGTGTATACATCCTCATTTTTTGGATTTCTTTCCCATTTAGGTCACCCCAGAGCACTGAGTTCCCTGTGCTACACAGTAGGTTTTCATGAGTATTTATTTTATACATAGTAGTATATAATGTCAATCCCAGTCTCCGAGTCTCAGCCCCCTTCCCCCTTTGGTATGCATGTCTGCTTTGCAAAAGTAGGTTTATCAGAACCATTTTTCTAGATTCCACACATAAGTGATATTATGTCTATTTTTCTCTTTCCAACTTACTTCACTCTATTTGTCAGTCTCTAGGTCTATCTACGTCTCTGCAAATGAACCTAGGTATTTTTAGATGGTGGGATTCGGGGGTGGATTTTAAAAATCTTCTCTAATTTTTCTTTACTACTTGAAGTTTGAATAAGGAGCATGTATTGACATTGAAAGTGAAGGTCGCTCAGTCGTGTCCAAATCTGTGACCTCATGAACTACACAGTCCAAGGAATTCTCCAAGACTATAGTACTGGAGTGGGTAGCCTTTTCTGTCTCCAGGAGATCTTTCCAACCCAGGGATGGAACCCAGATCTCCCACATTGCAGACAGATTCTTCACCAGCTGAGCTACAAGGGAAGCCCATATTGTCATTACTAAACCAAAAATAGTCAGATGTTGAAGTTAACGTTGCAAAAAGAACAGATCAATTTTAAATGAAAGGGAAGCAATTAGAGCATGAACCTGTTCTTGGAAATTAAAAATAACCAGTGAAAATGTACAGAATGAAATGCTGCGTTCAGTAGGCTCAGCTGACTGCTAAAGACTGAAGCATGACATTAAAATGAAGGCTGAGAACCCTCGGAGAATGCTGATGAAAAAAAGTAAAGGTTAATAACTACAAAGAAGTGGATTCAACCTAACATTTGGCTAAAGGAAGAGAACAAAAATGGAAGATAGATACTAGCCAAGGAAAGTACAAGAGAGGGCCTTCCGTGGTGGTACCGTGGTGAGGACTCCAAGCTTCCACAGCAGGGGTAGGGGTTCAGTCCCTACTTGGGGAACTAAGATTCTGCAGGCTGAAAAAGAAACCAAATGAAAAAGAAACCCCGAGAGTACAGGAGAATTCCTCTGAGCTTAGGATCTGTGCCTTCAGATGCAAAGAATACTTTGTCTCTTACTGACTACAAAGCAGGCAGGGGTGAAAAAAAAAAGGAAGGAAAGAAGAAAGAAACATTGAACACATTCTGTTAAAATTTCAGACATAAACTGACAAACCACAAGACAAATACAAACTAGCCAAGAAAATATATCTTATTTTATTTTTTAGATTATTGTTGATCTTAATCACTGACCCACCAGGGGAGGTCTCAGAAAATATATTTTAAAATGTAAACCTCATAAATAACAAAGATACAAAGCCAAGCAAGATACCATTTCCATCTAAAAAAATGTGAACATAAGAAGGATAATATTGTGGGAGACCTAGGGTTACTGACTACATACACTGCAAGCCCAGCTGGTTGGACTGTCTGGAAAGGTGTGTGGTACCTTAATTCAAGCGCCTTAAAATTATATCTTTGACTCAATCTTTCTACTTCTAGGACCTTACGCCAAAGAAATAATCAGAAATGAAAACAGAGTGATTTATATATATTGTTCACTGCAGCCATGCTGGGGGGAAATGCACAAAATAGTAGATTTGTTAAGTACATAACATCAGTATGATCCCAAGTGTATTAAAAATATATGCACATATAGAAAAAAATTATATGTAAAATAACTTAGGGCCATAGCATATCTAGTGGTCTTTGTTTTCTTTTTATCTCCAGTGTATATTATTTTCTCATGTTAAAAAACTGCAGATAAAAAATAAAATATTAAGTTTACCAAGTGAAGGCATAAAAATCATGCTTGGCTTTATTCTCTATCACACTCCCAGAAAGACTGCAGCATAATGGTTTCTTTCCAATTGTGTTTCCATTTATATGTAAACATATATACAGTTTACATGATATTCTAAGTGACATCATTTCATACATATTTTGCAACTTGTTTGTGCTTAAGAAGCCAAAATTTATATAACCAATTCCCTATTGATTTACATGTAGAATACTGGACAGTATAACTTTTTACTCTGCCAATCTATAGCTGAGAATAAGGAAGGCTGAGCACCAAAAAACTGATGCTTTTGAACTGTGGTGCTGGAGAAGACTCTTGAGAGTTCCTTGGACTGCAAGGAGATCAACCAGTCAATCCTAATGGAAATCAACCCTGAATATTCACTGGATGGACTGATGCTAAAGCTGAAGCTCCAATATTTGGCCACCTGATGCAAAAAGCAGACTCATTGGAAAAGACCCTGATGCTGATGCTGGGAAAGACTGAGGGCCGCAAGAGGAGAAGGGGGCAACAGAGGATGAGATTGTTGGATGCTATCATTGACTCAATGGACATGAGTTTGAGCAAACTCCGGGAGATAGTGGAGGACAGGGAAGCCTGGTGTGCTGCAGTCTATGGGGTTGCAAAGAGTTGGCCATGACTGAGCAACTGAACCACAAAAGGTGAGGAATGACTTCACTGTCTTAATAATTTAAAATATTCTTAGGTTTACAAAAACAATTTGAGATAATTGTAAAAATACTCAGATGTTACAGTTGTATATAACACAGTGATTGTGATATTTCCAGGAGCTTTGCTGTGAACAGAAGGGGAGAGACAAGAGCAGTTTTATTTCTTCAAATGAAAAGTGTGGCTGGCAGGAGTCCTGACAGCACTGAAGTCTACTCTGAATCTGTTGCTCTGTACCCAAGCCCTATCCTCTTTATCCTAATTAAGACCAGTGGTAGTCAGCACTTTCTTGCACCAAGTCTGGCAGAGCCACCACATATCCAGAATGGTAGACGATGGCTCCCCAATGCACTAATGTTTCTTTCTTCCTTACAAAGTCCCTGACACGGCACAAAAGCCATCTATCCTTTGGCATGCCCATAACTATCAATATGCCTGCACACTGGACCTAGAGATTATCATACTAAGCAAAGAAGTCAGAAAGCGGAAGGCAAATACCATATGATATCACTACTATGTGGAATCTAAAATATAACATAAATGAAGTTATCTACAGAACAGAAACAGGCTCACAGACACAGAGGTCCTTATGGTTGCCAACAGAGAAAAGGGTGGGGGAGGGAAGGATTGGGAATTTGGGAATAGCAGATTCAACCTAGTATACATAGGATGGATGGACAACACAGTCCTACTGTATGGCAAGGGGAACTACATTTAATATCCTGCGATAAACCATAATGGAAAATAATATGAAAACAAATGTATATATGCATATAACTGAGTCACTGCTGTACAGCAGAAATTAATACAGCATTGTAAATCAACTATGCTTCAATAAAAGATTAAAAAAAAATGCCTGAACACATTATGGAACAAGGTGTAGTTACATAAAACCACAGGCCAAGGTATTTCTCAGCTGGGATGTCTCAACCCTGCCCCCAACCCCCAGTCAATCCCACCTCCAAATAAACCCGACACTTCCACAGTCCTAGGTTCTGCTCACGGCCACCTGTCTATGAGGTCTTCATGGCCCACATGTAGAAAGACACCATCTTCTGCCCCTATCTGCCATGCATCCACCAGCTTCAACACTCAGGCATCATATCTTGGTCCATGGACCACCATATTCGCTCCATGTCTGCCCTTTCCTGGCACTGTCACTTCCTTCAGAGACCCTGTCCCATCCTCCCACCCCAGGAATTTTCTCCCAGGAGGCCCTCCAGGTGCAGCTAGGGGTTTGGGGAAGAAGTGTGAAGGCAGAGTGCTGGAGAGAGATGGGTCGCTGCCCTAACTCTTACCTTGTGAGGCCGATGCTTCTCATGAACGTGAAGGATGTGGATCCGGAGCCGGTCTCTCTTCTCAAAGGATCGTTTGCATAAAGAACAGGGAAATTTCCTGTCGCCCTTGTCCACACAAGGCGTGTACTTTAGATGCTTGTCTCTGTAGTATTTGTAGGTAAATACTTTGCCACATCTTTCGCACCTGTACCCTTCCGCGGACTCTGTCAAACACAGGGGGAAAAGTGGCTTGGTCAGCTACCTTCCCTCATTCTTACTTTCATCAGGACGCTCTTTTACAACCTTTCATTACAAAAAAATTTAAACAAATACCAAAGTCAAAATAATAGAATAAACCCTCTTGGGTCCAAACACCAGGCTTTGACAGTGACTGACTCACATCACTTCCCCAAACAGATTATTTTTAATACCGATTTCTCATTTGTTTCATAAACAGCTCAGCCCACAATCTTTAATGGATAATGACTTTCTTGGGGGGCAGGGCGGCCTGTGGGATCTTAGTTCCCCAACCAGGGATCGAACTCGCGTCCCCTGATGTGGAAGTGCAGTCTTAACCACTGGACTGCCAGGCAAGTCCCTGATAACAGCTTCTTGAAAAGCATAACTATAAAGCCACTGTTGTATCTAAGTGTCAAAACCTTATTCCTTAATACACAGAAACACATATATATTTGTTTATAATATGTATACACACACTTAAGTTTATTTTTCAGTCAGTTGGTTCAGTTTAGGATTCAAAGTCTACATGTTGTCCACAGTTACTATGTCTCTTCAATGTCTTAATCTATAGGTTGCTTTTCCTTTTTGTTCCTAAAATATATTTATTGACGACGCCCTTCCTCCAGCCCTATTTATGAGGTCAGTCCTATAGTTACTTCCTAACTGGCCTGTGTTACAAGGTTCATGTACCAAATAGCTATTGTTTTTGTGCTTTTCAGATCAGACTGAGCTACAAGTTCAAGCAGTTCACCCTTTGGGGGCCTTGATGGGCACCCAGAGCTTCTTCCCAGGCTTCATTAAGTGCTGCTCCATTGGACCCCACTTACAAAGACTTAGGTACCCTTTTAGCTAACAATTCATTTCTCTGAGCTTTTGGGGAAGATTCCAGAACTAAAACATGGGATCATTATGATGACTAATTTAACCCTAACACTGAGTTCAAACCAACACGTGACACTATCAGTGAGTGACGGACAAGACTGAGAAAGGTAAATCTGTTTTCATCAGGGGAGGAGAGAGGTGGGGGAGAGGTTAGAGAAGGTGCAGCCAAATCTAGCAAAGGAGATGCCAGGCTCAGGGGTGTCTATGTGTTGGGGTGAGAAAGGGAAGGACCGGGGCCACCTACAAAAGCGTTCCTCCTGCTGAGGACACTCTGGATTCCAGAGGATCAAGTGGTTTTGACTATGAATGCATCAATGAAACCTCATTGCCTCTGCCCCAGGGAGGCAGAGAGTAGCCAGGACTGAGTATATGCAAGTGTGTAGGTGGAAATTGTTTAGTTAGCTTGGGGACAGCAGGAAAGCTATCCACTGGGGGCTTTGTTAGTCAACAACTGCCTCCTAGGCACATTTAACAGGTGGCTAAGGAAAGAAATCATCTTATTTATTAAGTAAATAAGCAGGAAGACGGCCACCAGCCCCAGGACGATCCATGGCTCAAGTCTCGTCTATCGCTTTAATTGAGTTGCTAATTCTCTCAGAACCTCCCCGCTGGGAGGGTTTTTGCTCGAAGCTAGAATTTTCATTGGTTAGAAATATCTGGCCTTCCAGCTTCCGGGGTGGGAAGGGGGTTGTCTAGAAGACAGGGTCAGCGAGTCTTTACAAATTAAAGCTCGAAGGCACACGAAAATTTAGAATAGGGGCACAATAGTCAATTTGCATAAGAACCACTACTTAGGCAGAAATGACACAGCACCATTACTAATTAGGCTTCAGCCGCCTACGTTTTCGGCTCAGGTTCTTGGAAATCTTATCTTAACCTAGTTTTGTCCTGTTTCCTTTCCTTCCTTCCTCCATCCCATCTCAATTTTTTTTAGCCAAATGGTTTCCTAAAACTGAAAATGATGCTTTCTGCCCCACCTAGACAACTCTAGTATCTAAAGAGTTTGGTAGTGATTAAGAACTATCTACACATTCCCCACCCCCCACCCCGCCCAAAACACACACTCTGCGGGTTTGCAAACTCTAGATAACCCGCCCACATAGGGCCCTTCCCTCCCACTCAAGACCTTAAAGGGAAGCTCCTACCAGGTCTCAAGAAAAGGCTTGGATAAAACACAAAAACAAAAACTTTCTTTTGAGAGGACAGAAGAATGTTGACTTTTCTTTCCTTTTAATTCTATTCTAAACCATTCTTATTAACAGAAAACCATGAATTTATCCAGATATAATTTGGTTCAGAAGTGTAATACAGGGACTTCCCTAGTGGTCCAGTGACTAGGACTCTATGCTTCCAATGCCAGGGACCTGGGTTCCGTCCCTAGGTGAAGGCACTAGATCCCAAGTTCTGCTAAAGAACCTGCATGCCCCAACTATGATCCAGTGAAGCCAAATAAATATTTCAAAAAAGAAAGAAGTGTAGTACAGGTGGGGGTACTACACCAGGTACTACACCTGCTGGGGTTTCTCCCCACCCCACTGACCATTGTAAGCCCTTATCCCTGTTACTTATGATTTACTTAATAATTATTCTACTATTGGGCATTTGTGACTTTTCACAAATAGGAATGATGCTGTGTTAAAAATCCCTGTGGACAAAGCTTTTCCTATTGGAGTATCTCCTAAAGATAAATTTCCACAAGAGTATTACTGATACATCAAAGGTTATGAACATTTTAATAGCTCTGATACATAGTGCTGAATAACTTTTCAAAAGGATAATGATTCTATTTTGTGAGTTGTCAAGCATGTATCTTTCTCAAATCCACTTGGCACTTCTATTTCAGCAGTGCTTGGTACCTCTTGTGAAGTGACTAAAAAGGCTTGGTTTGGTGCCAACTATGGGGCAACTGTGAAGTCCAGACCCCAGAGAATTCTGCCATCTCACCCCTCACCCTCATCCCCACACCATCCATAAGCTGGGATACTGAGAAGACAGTTGAACAGTCCCTCATTATTTGGCCCCTAGAAAGAGACTGTTCATTGTTCACCCCTTAATCCCTGGTGAACACATTCTTGCCCTTGGCTTCACTACTCCCCAAGCCTGGATTGTCTTGCCTCTCCCTGCCTAAACTGTGGTGAGCATGCATGCATGCTTACTCGTGTCTCTCTGCTATCCCATGGACTGTAGCCCTCCAGGCTCCTCTCTCCCTGGAATTTTCCAAGCAGGAATACTAGAGTGGGTTGCCATTTCCTACTCTAGGGGATCTTCCTGACCTGGGGATGGTACTTGAGTTCCCTGCATTGACAGGAAGATTCTTTACCACTGTGCTACCTGGGAAGCCCAAAATCCATCCCTTATTTCATCACATCCCTAAGCAGTTTTCCCCAATCTAGTCTAGTCTTCCACCTTCCTTCAAAACACGTGGGAATTCACAGCAGGAGCTATTAAGGTGTTTACAGTTGTCTCTTGCCCTGAAGGATCTCAGTCTAGCAAGGGGACATACATGCAGACCATCACTACAGTGTGATGAATGCAATTTACATTCTCTTTTACCTACTACTTATGACATCTATCCTAACAGAACAGGATGGTCTTCTACCTGGTAACACATTAATTTGCATTTGTCTGGTCCCACGTATGAGATGACTGGTTCCCAGGCTTTTGTGGTTATAAAAATCAACTGCCCAGAGAGCTTTTTTAAAATGCAAATCCCCAGCGAGTGGGTTTGTGGTCCTCCAGCTTCCTGTTACTGAAATCTGGTCCCAGGAACAGCAGCAGCAGCATCCCCTAGTAGCTTGATAGAAATGCAAAATCTCCCAGCCTGGAATGAGAATCTGCACCTTCCCGAGAGGGCCCCACATGTTAACACAACACTAAAACTGGAGAGCAAGAGTCTAGCTCCATGCTCCTCTAAGTGGACTGAGACCCAGTAAGAAAAACATTTTCTATTTGAGACCCGGTGCATACACATCCATGTGAAACAAAAGCCTCACAAAACAATGCCTAAGTGAGATTCGTAGCAATATTTTCTGTTCTATTTTATTCTTATTCTTTTTTCTTCTTTAATACTGATCTCTACCACCAAACTGATTTCCCACCATATTAACATATTGCAAGCCATGATTTGAAAAGTAGTGCTCTGTGTATGGCTGAGACNCCTAAGTGAGATTCGTATCAATATTTTCTGTTCTATTTTATTCTTATTCTTTTTTCTTCTTTCATACTGATCTCTACCACCAAACTGATTTCCCACCATATTAACATATTGCAAGCCACGATTTGAAAAGTAGTGCTCTGTGTATGGCTGAGACCCTTTGCTGTCCACCTGAGACTATCACAACATTGTTAATCGGCCATGCTGTTGCTGTTTAGTCACTGAGTTGTGTCCAGCTCTTTTCAACCCCATGGACTGTGAAGGGGATTTTTCTGGCAAAAATACTGGAGTGGGTTGCCATTTCCTTCTCATGGTAATCTTCCCGACTCAGGGATTGAACCTGTGTCTCCTGCATTGCAGGCAGATTCTTTACCACTGAGCCACCAGGGAAGATCTAATCGGTCATACTCCAATACAAAATAAAAAGTTTAATTAAAAAAAAAAATAATGAAAAACCAGTGACTTCCTGAGTTGCGTGAGCCTCTGCAGAGATGAATCAGAAGCTGGCTCATTTAAGGCAGAGGTTGCATCCATTTATTTCACTTTTATTTTATTCTCTGGGAGCGAGTGAAGGATAGAAGAAAAGATATCCTGGTGAACAGCAGTAGCGTCAGCAGCTTTGGGAAGAGGAGGGCATCGTCCTCCAGCTGGGCAAGACTCATGTGGCTAGAGACACCTTTGATTTCGGGGTTCTACATTAGAGCTTGGAGGCAGAAGTTCCACAAGCAAGTGGAGAAGCTGCAGGAAGGTGCTGGTCTGGGCAAAGAGCCTCGTCCTTCGACTAAGAGGACCTCACTGGGTGAAGCAAAGGTGCGCACTCACCTTCAGAGGACCCAGACGCCTGTTTCCCCTGCTTGAGGAGACTCACGGGAATGTCCAGAAATTTCTCATAGCAATCTCCGTACCACACGAGGAGCTCCTGGTTCCGGTAGATCTCCTTGCAGCTCTCGTAGAAGATCTGCCCTTGACACTGTACTGCCACCAGGTTCTGCTCCGACGGGAAACGGGCACAGTTGACATAGGACATCCAGTTCCCTGCACCGCCTTTTCCGTCAATAAAGTGGCTCAACTGACCATCTTCAAAGATCTAAATGAAATCAAACAAACTTGAGAAATGTATCTTTTATTTTTCTTTTGGTTTGACATCGAAAATAAATTTACTTATTAAAAATATACAATTCGAATCTCACACTTGATCTCTTTGAATATATTTATTACCAATATTATTAAGCCTAAATGGATTAGCTACAAGATATCTGTCTAGGTGGTGTGACATTTTTAAAAGGTTTCTACTTTTATCACCTCTTGATTCCCAAGTTTCTAGGGTGAACATATATTAATTTCATAAACAGAAGCAAAGAGAACAGGAGGTTACATTTAATTCTATCAGTGCAAGACAACCAATTCGTTTGGAATTTTATCTCAAATGAGTTTTCATGTGTATTGATGGAGATATAATTTATTTCTTTCTCTCCATTGGGTAATTCTGCAGTCTTTGATGCTTTGGTATTACAAACAGATCCTGGGAAGTCTGGATTTCAGATAATTTTCCTAAGTATATTCCTCAAAATTCAGGGCAAGGGAGGATAATGTGATACAGTCTGACAAACTACAGTCCTACCATCGTGCCTCATACAGAGTTAAGAGTAGCTGTTTTTAAAAATTCCCATTAGACAAATGTCAAAATTTTTAAATCTGGTCTTTGTCCTTTTGGACATATTCTTAGCATCACGCAGTAATATTTAAAGTATTTGTTTTGTCTATAAATATAACCCAGGGTATCCGCTCTTTGCATTCTGGGGCTAATCTTCAGATGAAAATGCCTTAAGGCACTGAAAAGATACACAGACTCCATGTGGAGGTGCTATCCCTAGCAGCTCCGCAATTGCCTTTTTTTCTCTTTATGTTGCAAAACAGACAGCACAAGACAGCTGATTACTGCGGAGAGGGTCCCCTCTCCCAGAGGGGCAGAGGCCAGGCTTTATCCCCAGTGACCCTCATCCCCACTTTTCGACAATCCATCAGAAACAAATTTACCTCCCACATCAGGGAATTGTCTCCGTGTGTCTTGACTTCGCTGGTGTTGACCACTTTACCCTGAAAGGGCCCAAACCTGACTCCTTTGGCCACTAGAGTACTGCAGAACACTCCAAAATGTGCGACTTCACCAAACTTCGTCTGCTGGAGGCAGAGACCTAGCGGGAGACCCAGGGTAGGAAAGAAAGCCAGTGAAGAAACCTACTGTGTTTGCTGCCACTAAAAAAAAAAAAAAAAAAGAAAAAAGAAAAGAATCAAAACAAAACAAAAAAATCCAAGCCAGGAGCCCTGCTCACCTTCTGGTAGCTGAAGGGAGTCGTTATCCAGAGTCTGAGGAAGAGAATCAGCCCCTAGAAAAAGACAGGATTAAATGCTTATTTTTTAGATAAAAGGTATTATAAAAGCCGTCTTCCTCCTCATTCTCTAGAGCTTACCATTTGACCCTTCGAGGCTTCCGGCTCCTTTTAGTGTCTCATTTTAGACTCAAAAGGACCCTAGTTGGTTAGATGGTAATTAACACCCCCCACCCCCCCACCCCCCCCCCCCCCCTC
>SJYA01001945.1:327861-440609 GCA_006410615.1 Neotragus moschatus | reverse complement strand
TTAGCAAATTCAAGGAACTTGAGAATCAGAGGTAATGCTGATTTTGACTAAGGTCAGATGACTGGAGGGATACTCCCAGAGTGAATGGCAGCTGGCTCTCACTAAGACACCTTGGGCATCCTGGTAGAACCTGAGCCCACCTGATCAGCCCACACACAGCACGAGCCATTTCTCTTAAGACAACCTTGTTGTTTAATCGTTGTGTCTGACTCTGCGAGCCTATGGACTGTAGTCCGCCAGGCTCCTCCGTCCATGGGATTCTCCAGGGGTTCTTCCCCATTCAGGGATGGAACCCGCGTCTCCTGCATTGGCACCGGGGAAGCAAAACAACCTCAAGAGTCATTCGGGTAGGGTTTCGGAGGTGAGCCTGGCTTCCCCAGCTCTATCTTCCGATGGAAGCACACACCTTCCCCTTCAGCACTCCCACTGCCTGGGGTCCACCTGGAAGCGCCCCTTCCGCCTCCTGCTCCCACCTCTCTTCCAGTTGCCCCCGGCTCCCGCATCATAGGGCCCACCTTTACCGGCGCTGTCGGTGGGGATCAGGAGGCCCGAGATCGCATGATGCAGGCGGGCTGAGTGCTGCGGGCTGGGGATGACCCCGTACAGAACCAAGTGCAGGTCTTCCTGGGTGAAGTGGTAGCGGCGAGAAGCCTTCCCCTCTCGGTTCACGAGTTTGGGGCCATCCTCAGAGGGCTCGCTGGGGGACCCCGATAACAGCTGAGAGGGCTTCGGCCTCTCAGGTAACAACGAAGCATCCACGGGGGGCGGCGGAACGAAAACCTCAGGTCCCCAACACTGGCCACCGTCGCTCCGGCCGGCGGTGTGTGCCAAGTCCTCGCTGGCGGCGCCGGTAAACTCGCGACTGCTGTTCTGGAAGTGCGGCACCTCCCTGGGGAGGTGGGGAACAGGGTACCAGGTCGGCAGCTTGCTGTACCAGGGCAGGTCGCACAGCGGCTCCCTCGGCAGGGTCAGGCCCGGGCTCAGCAAGGGAGGCGCGGTCCGGAAGCCAAAGGGGGGCAGAGCCGGGGACGCTCCCAGGGCTTCCAGGGGCCGGAAAGGCTGGAAGCCCTCCTCCGCCGCGGTCAGGGTGTTCCCGTAGTGGCCGTAGGGCGGGAAAGGCGTGTAGTAGGCGGCCAGGTGCTGGGGGCTGCCCTGGAGCCAGTCGGGCGGGTAGCATCCCTTGTCCTGGGGTCCGGCTTCCCTCGGCTGCCGCAGGGCCATCCCCGGGCCACAACGCTCGGCGGGTCTGCGGAAAAGCAAGGGCGGCCGGGTGAGGGGCGCGGGGCGCTGCAAGCCGGATCCTGCGCGCCCAGCCTCCACCGCCCGAGTCCAAGGAAACTGGATAAACTTCCCACTTCGATTCCTCAAGACCTACTCGGCAAACGAAACAAAAACAGCAATTAAAAACACCGTCCCCCTCCCAAACAAAATAAAAACGAAAATCTGCCGGGATTCTGTCCGACACCGAGTTCCGGTTGAGTGTCGCCTTCGCGCTCCCTCCACAGACACACCTTGACCGGGCAGCGCTCATTTCCAACACCCACGCTCGACGCCTGCCCCAAACCCGGCTCCGGCAAAATCCTTTTCAAGTCCCCTCCTCCGCCCTCTTCTCTGTCCTCCACACCCTCTTTTCCAGGGTGGGTCGGAGCCGCAGGACCTCCCCTCTCACCGGGGCGGGGGCCGAGTGCTAGACCGCGCCTGGGGGCAGGCGGCAGCTCCGGGCGCTCCTGGGTCTCTAGCAGAAAGGGCAGGGCCGAAAGCCCGGTCGGAGTCGCGCTCCCCTAGCCCGGCTGCAGGTCCCGGGAAGCCGCTCCTCTGCGAGGCCCGGGTCTGACCCCGAGGACCCCGGCGGTCCCGGCTGCGAAGAGGAGAAGGTGGAGGAAGTGAGTGCCACTTTCGGCTCCCCTCTCAACTCCGGAGCCAGCACGGGCTCCCCACGTGCGCCGAGTCCCGCCACATTCCCCAGGTCCCTTGGGAAACTCACCACCTCGCCTGGGGACTTAGGGATCCTGGGGTGGCCTCTCGGGAGCAGGCGACGACGAGCCCCAGGTCAGATGGGAGAGAACTGGCTCCCGCCCCTGCACCGCTGCGGCCCCCACCCGAAAAGGACAGCGTTTTAATGGACAGAAGTTCATCAAGCCTGGAGGCTGGAGCCCCTTCAGGGCAGGCGGGTCTCGAGGGCAAGATCAATGAGCCCATAAGGAAACCAAGCGAGGTCGTGACTCAGAAATTAAAGAACACGGGGTCAGGAGAAGAGGTCAGCCACGACGAAGGCATCTACGCGTCCCCTTCTGAGATTCCCCAAAGGCGCTCGGCTCACCCCGAGGACCTGCGACTTGGGGTTGAAAGCCGCTTAAGCGAGTTAAAAAAAAAAAACAAAAAAAAAACTCCGAGAGGGCAAAACGACCCCTCAGAACGAACTGCGCCAGAGACTACTGCCTGCGCTTCCCGACCACCTCAGCAGGCGACAGCCCCGGGCCACAGCTGCACGCAGGGCTCCGCACCCACCTTAGAGAGTGCGCAGCCCGGCGAGAGGGCGCCCCGGGTCCACAGAGGGGCGGCGTGGGTTCAGGATCCGTAGGCTTCGGGCGGGCCCACAGGGCTGAGTCGGGTTTAAGAGGGCGGCGGGCGGGCGGGGCAGCGGGACCCGGAGAGCGCTAGGGTGGGGAAGGGACGCGGTCCACGCGGGTCCCCGGGGCGCGGCTCCTCCCCGCCCACCGCGGCCATTGGCCGGCGCTGGGCGCGCCTGGCTCCCAAGGGGGTCGCGCACTTAACTCTTCGCTTCTCCAAACCTCCCCGGGACCCCGGCTGAGAGCTCTCGCGGCCCGCGTTCTGGGGCGAGCACCGGTGCAGCTCCAGGCTGACAGTTGTTGTTGTTCAGTCGCTTAGTCGTGTCCGACTCTGCGACTCCACAGACTGCAGCACGCCAGGCTTCCTTGTCCATCACTATCTCCTGGAGTTTGCTCAAACTCAAGTCCATTGAGTAGGTTATACCATCCAACCATCTCTTCCTCTGTTGCCTCCTTCTCCTGCCCTCAAATCTTTCCCAGCATCAGGGCCTTTTCCAACAAGTCGGCTCTTCACATCAGATAAAGTATTGGAGCTTCAGCATCAGTCCTTCCAGTGACTGTTCAGGGTTGATTTCCTTTAGGATTGACTAGTTTGATCTCCCTGCAATCCAAGGGACTCTAAAGAGTCTTCTCCTAGGAGCAATAACCGTGGGCAAGTGTGGCCGAGGTCCCCAGACAGGCCCCTCGGCGCTGACATCCACTTGCACCCGCGCCCTTGCAGGCTGGGACTCGAGTCCCAGGGTCTCTCCCTTGCCTCTCGGCTTCCAGTTCCCATGAGCCGAGCCTGGCCGAAAGCGGTGTCCAATCCCTAGGACACGATGCACATTTGTCCCTGACACCTCGTGGGGAGAGGGCATTGCCCCCTCAGGGCTCAGATCCGGGTGGGCTCGGCGCCCGTGCGCTCCCAAGGTTTGGGGGGCGGGGAGATTGTTGCACCCTCTCGGGGGCTTTTTATTTCTCCAGCATCTTCCACTGTCGGAGAACCGGCCCGCGCTCCGCCCGGCGGTCTCTACCCTCGGGTAAGGCACGCCACCTTGGACGCGCGGGGCTTTTCAGACCCAAACCCGGCGCTCAAAGGCCGCATTTTTTCTTCTCGCCGGCAATTGAGGGAAAGAAAGGAACACTTAGACCCATTGACATTCACACGAGGAAGCATCTAGGGTGGGGGAAATCTTGGTCAGTCCCGGTGACCTTGGGTCAGGTTCCTCACCGCTCCGGCCGCGGCTTCCTCTTGGCAAAATGGGGGCGAACCTCTGAGCGCAGCGATGCGGGCTGGAAGGAGAGACGGAGACCCTAATGCCCGGCTTGGCCTCGACTGTGTCACTAAACCTGGAGGGAAGGAAAGGAGGCGGCATCCATCCGGCCGAGAGAGGCCACCAGAGGTCCTAAAGTAGGTGGAGAGAGAGGAGGCCTGCGGCGGAGCAGGGCTTCCTCCGAGACCCACCCCTTATCAGAGCATCCGCGATGCGGCTGGCGCCCTCTCCTCGAGCCCCGGGGACCTGACCTTGTAGCCTTAACCGCCCGCGAGGCAGTGCGGGGGGGCCGGGGGGGTGGGGGTGAGGAAGACTAGCTCAGGACCTCGGGTCTTGCAGGGCGCAGGCGATGGGCGCCCGGCTGCTTCTCCAAGCCGCCTGCCACGCCCACGTGCGGGGCCAGGTCACCTCGCCAGCGTGACGCGGTTGGTGTTGCCCGCGCAGCCCTGGGTCCAGACCCGTTTCCCAGTCGCCAGGACGATCGGAGAGGCGGGCGGCGTGTGGTTTTCTCAACAGGGCTGGTGTAACAAGGAGCCCAGGATTTCCTTCCGCTCCTGGTTCTAGACTCTGCCTCACCTGGGTTCTTAAGATCTTGGCTGATAGATGAAAGATATCTGTCGGATCTTGTCCGATGAGCCTCTGGGGAGGATATTGTACTTGGAAATGCAGAATAAATTCTGCCGTCTTCCTTCCGGAGGCAAGCACAACCCAGGACCCCCACGACCGCCCTCATTTACTGTGTCTTCCTTCCTCCCAGACCTCACCCTAGGATTTAAAGGCTGATGAGCCTGTATTTGGGTGGTCCCTGGATGTTAGGTCCTCAAGGGACCATTTTTTAGTGCAGGTGGTCACTGGTTGTAGCTTTAATTTAACCTTCTCAAGGTGAACCTTACCTTATAAGTAAACCTTATAAGTCTTGTTCTGCAAAGATTTTAGATTTTAAAATATTTTTTAATGTATTTTAAATTATAAGCTTGCCTGTTTACATAATTTAGAGATACTGATAAAAATAAAAGTGAAAATCCCCACCCACCCCTCATCCCTACTTTGCAGAGGTGAAACTGACCAATGGTTTGGTTTATTCTTTACCTGCATTATTTTTTAAAAAACACCAAACTTTTATTTGTATTTATATATGGAGATTAAAAAAAAAAAACCTGGGATTAACTTTTCTCATTAACCATTAGTTTTGTTACTAACAGTATATTTGTGTTGCTGTTAGTTAGTCCCTAAATCATGCTAGGCTCCTCTGTCCTTGGGATTTCCCAGGCAAGGATACTGAAGTGGGTTGTCATTTCTTCCTCTAGGGAATCTTCCTGATCCAGGAAGATCAGGAAGGATTTGTCTGCATTAGCAGACAATCACTGAGCCCCCAGAGAACCTTATAATAGTTGCATGGTTCAGAAATTAATTTTATGAGTGTACCCTTAATTTTTCAGTATCCTCTTACAAAGGTACTTAACTTGTGACCAGTTTTTCAACTGGTCACATTTCGAGCTGTTACTTCCGGGAACATTGTTGTAGAGATACGTATTTGTGCTACTGTGCCTGCAGAATAAATACCCAAGTGCTAAATCCCTGGATCAACAGGTATCAACAGTGAACATTTTTATAGGTACATGAAACCATTACCAATTTATGCCTCTGTCAACAATGGGTGTGGGTGCCCTGTGTCTCCACACCCTCACCTAACACTGAATATGGCCAGTCCATTAAAACAGGGGTCCCCCACCTCTGGGATCTAATGCCTGATGATCTGAGGTGGAGCTCATGTGATAATAATGGAAATAAAGTGCAGAATAAATGTAATGTGTTCGAGTCATCCTGAATCATTTCCCCCCACTCCCAGTGGAAAGATTGCCTTTCAGGGAACTGGTCCGTGGTGTCAGAAAGGTTTGGGACCACTGTGTTTAAAGCTGTCATCTCTCACATGGAAAGTGTATATTATTTTAATTTGCTTTTTAGTCATTTACCCAACAGAACCCCTGAACACCTTGTTGTCGATGCGCTGGCCACAGAGAATATAGTTGTGAGCAAACCAGCTCTGTCCAGCCCTGGTCCCCGAAGCGGTCTTATGAGGATGATACCTATTTGCGTGAATACTTGATGAATGTGTAACTGTGAGCTGCGATCCAATGAGAGCAAAGAAGAAAGTATAAAGAAGCAGTGAAAGGGAAGAGGAGCATGTCCTGACTTGGGCTGAGAGGACAGAGATGGTTCCCCTGCTCCAGAAAGGGTGAAAGGTCTGAAATTAACTAGGTGATGAGAGCAAGTGGTCATCACGTGTGATTCCAGGTCAGTGGGACACTTGGTGCCAAGGCTCTGACACCTGGAAGGCATGTGACTCACAATAGCTCATGCTAATCCTGAGAGTTTAAGGCTGTTCAAGCTGGCTGCTGCCTCCTCCTTGGAATTCCTCTTGTTATCTGTTAAGAGTTTTTCCCTGCCCACAGTGGGGCAGTTGGTCTTCCAGCATCTCTTTTGTTCATGATGACAGCAAGTATTCTTTCTAGAGGGACCCTTTTTATGGAAAGGCATAGAGAACATCTGGGTCTACCTAGGTGTTTAATTTGAAAAATCACTAACTTGATTAGAGTCTAACTCTGTTTTTCTTCTCTAACCTTCTCCAACGCTATACATCTATCCCATTCTAGCCATGAAGTATTAATTCTCTGACTTCTGACTTAAGGCTGTTCATTAAAAAATGAGGATGATGTGACAAGAGTGTCTGTGTATTGATCTACCCCAGATTGTTGTCTGGAGGCAATTTTTAAAATCCTCACTGAATTTACTTTAAAAAAAAGATTGAATTGATGTCCAGTCAGTCTTCACTCAAAATAAAACAGGTATTGCCTTCAGTAATGACTGTACCATGTTTTGTGCTTTCTTTAGCCCCTGTTCTGTTTGACCCACCCCAGGAATACATAGACTGATTTCAAGGTCCTTTCAATCAGCTCTTCCTATTCAGCCGTGTGCATCTGAAGGGACTCTTAATACATATGCTAGATGACAGAGTGCCTGAAGAACTATGGACAGAGGTTCAGGACATTGTACAGGAGACAGGGATCGAGACCATCCTCAAGAAAAAGAAATGCAAAACAGCAAAATGGCTGTCTGAAGAGAAATTACAAATAAGCTATAAAAATAAGAGAAATGACAAGCAAAGGAGGCAAGGAAAGATAAGCCCATTTGAATGTACAGTTCCAAAGAATATCAAGGAGAGATAAGAAAGACTTCCTCGGTGATCAGTGCAAAGAAATAGAGGGAAAAAATAGAATAGGAATGACTAGAGATCTCTTCAAGAAAATTAGAGATACCAAGGGAACATGTCATGCTAAGATGGGTACAATAAAGGACAAAAATGGTATGGACCTTACAGAAGCAGAAGATATTAAGAAGAGGTGGCAAGAATAAACAAAAAATATCTTCATGACCCAGATACTCACGGTGATATGATCACTCACCTAGAGCCAGACATCCTGGAATGTGAAGTCAAGTGGGCCTTAGGAAGCATCACTACAACAAAGCTAGTGGAGGTGATGGATTTCTAGCTGAGCTATTTCAAATCCTACAAGATGATGCTATGAAAGTGCTGCACTGAATATGCCAGCAAATTTGGAAAACTCAGCGGTGGCCACAGGACTGGAAAAGGTCAGTTTTCATTCTAATCCCAAAGAAAGGCAATACCAAAGAATGCTCAAACTACTGCACAATTGCACTCATCTCACATGCTAGTAAAGTAATGCCCCAAATTCTCCAAGCCAGGTTTGGAATCCAGAACTTCCAGATGTTCAAGCTGGATTTAGAAAAGGCAGAGGAACCAGAAATCAAATTGTCAGCCTCCATTGGATCATCAAAAAAGCAAGAGAGTTCCAGAAGAAAAACATCTATTTCTGCTTTATTGACTGTGCCAAAGCCTTTGAATATGTGGATCACAACCATCTGTGGAAAATTCTTCAAGAGATGGGAATCCCAGATCACCTGACCTGCCTCTTGAGAAACCTATATGCAGGTCAGGAAGCAAGAGTTAGAACTGCACATGGAACAACAGACTGATTCCAAATAAGAAACAGAATACGTCAAGGCTGTATATTGTCACCCTACTTATTTAACTTCTATGCAAAGGACAACATGAAAAATGCCTTGCTGGATGAAGCACAAGCTGGAATCAAGAATGCTGGGAGAACTAACAATAACCTCAGATGTGCAGATGACACCACCCTTATGGCAGAAAGTGAAGAAGAAATAAAGAGCCTCTTGATGAAAGTGAAAGAGGAAAGTGAAAAAGCTGGCTTAGAACTCAGCATTCAGAAAACTAAGATCATGGCATCGGGTCCCATCACTTCATGGGAAATAGATGGGGAAACAGTGGAAACAGTGACAGATTTTATTTTGGGGGGCTCCAAAATCACTGCAGATGGTGACTGCAGCCATGAAATTAAAAGAGGCTTACTCCTTGGAAGAAAAGTTATGACCAACCTAGATAGCATATTAAAAAGCAGAGACATTACTTTGTCAACAAAGGTCCATCTAGTCAAAGCTATGGTTTTTCCAGCAGTCATGTATGGATGTGAGAGTTGGACTATAAAGAAAGCTAAGTGACAAAGAACTGATGTTTTTGAACTGTGGTGTTGGAGAAGACTTTTGAGAGTCCCTTGGACTGCAAGGAGATCAGTCCTGAATATTCATTGGAAGGACTGATGCTGAAGCTGAAACTCCAATACTTTGGCCAGCTGATGTGAAGAACTGACTCATTGGAAAAGACCCTGATGCTGGGAAAGATTGAAAGCCAGAGGAGAAGGGGACAACAGAAGATAAGATGGTTGGATGACATCATCGACTCAATGGACATGAATTTGAGTAAACTCCAGGAGTTGGTGATGGACAGGGAGGTCTGGCGTGCTGTAGTCCATGGTGTCGCAAAGAGCTGGACATGACTGAGTGACTGAACTGACTGACTGAGATGATGGAAGTCAAGGACATTGGGATTATGGCTTCCTTGTACCAGCTTAAATTCTGAAGTTCTTCATGTTAGTCATAAAAGACTGAGTGCTGAATATGAAATTAAATATTTAATTGCATTTGCTGCCTCCTCCCTCTTTTCCCCTTTGTTTTCTTCTTTTTCTTTTTTTAATTTTGACCACATCCCAAGGCATGTTGGATTTTAGTTCCCTGATCAGGAGTGAAATCCATGTCCCCTGCCTTGGAAGGCAGAGTCTTAACCACTGAATCACCAGGGAATTCAAATTGCTCCTTTGTTTTAAGTTGCTTCAAGGATGGATAATTTTGGTCCTATTGGGAGCTCCTCAAAGAGGTCATTTGGTAAACTGTGTCATTTTTGTAAGATATGCACAAGAATTTAGATTGCACTGAGGATATATTGGTACCTAAGAAACAGGTTTTGAGCCTGCTGGAGCTGTGGGCTTGAACCCATCAAGACAACCCCATGCAAATTGCTAATGATCTGCCAGAAGTTTTGCTTGTGCACAGACAGCCCCATGCTGTCTCTGACCACAGACCTAACAACTGCAGCCCTGAAGACTGAAACATTGGAGATTTTTTTTTCCCCTCATAAACCAATTCTCAGGGACATAAAGCTGGGTTAAAAGGATAACAGACTTCATAGGGTTTTTAGATGATTAGCCAAAGCAAATTTCATCTACTGAGGGACATTGGCAGGACAAGACTTTAACCTTGCCAGTCCTTTGGACCTGGTGGGCTTCTGCTCATTGTCTGTTCTTTGCTCTTTACTCCCTTTTGGTTAATGACACCTTGTAAGACGGGAAAAGCTAAGTTTAGATCAAGAGTATTGTTTCACCAAGAGTTTTTAGATCTAATCAGAAAATGGAAATTTCAGTGGGTGATACCTAATTTTCCTGATAGAGTTAGGAACATCAGTGACACTGGTGCCCAGACCTACTGTGTGACTTGTCTTTCTTTTCTGGGGGCCAGGAACCTCAGGTGGAGAGACACAGAGTGAGTCATTAGGTCCCCAAATTCAGGGTCTGGGTACATGGTCGGGAGTTGCAGCTAAATCTCCATAGGGCTTCCAAACTGTGGAAGGCTTCCCCCTCAAATAAAGCAACTTGTGAGAATGCTCCACATGTAATCCTAAAATAGCTTCTCATTAGGGGAAATAATGGAGAAGGTGATGGCACCCCACTCCAGTACCCTTGCCTGGAAAATCCCATGGTCAGAGGAGCCTGGTAGGCTGCAGTCCATGGGGTCGCGAAGAGTTGGACACAACTGAACGACTTTCACTTCACTTTCATGCACTGGAGAAGGAAATGGGAACCCACTCCAGTGTTCTTGTCTGGAGAAACCCAGGGACAGGGGAGCCTGGTGGGCTGCTGTCTATGGGGTCACACAGCGTCGGACATGACCGAAGCGACAGCAGCAGCAGCAACAGGGGAAATAAGTGTACAATTCTTTTTTCTTTTTTTTTTTATATTTTGGATTTGGAAGTTTGTAGGATGGGATATCAGAAGTGGAATGACTGATTTCTCAAGGCCATGGTTTTGATATAAGTGAGGTTCTGACTGAAGAAGTGATACTCAAAACACAAAACTTTGTACAGTTGTAAGCAAGTAACTGATAGGGTTGTTCTGACTCAGTTTTGTACGACTCATGAGGATTTGGGATTCACAATCACAGGAGTCAAAGCTGTAAGTCAAAAGAGTTATAATCCTACATGCTTTATACATATATACATAAACTTGAGGCCATTTAAAAATATTTATTGATCTATGGCTGTGCTGGGTCTTCATTCCCTTCAGTGGGCTTTCCCGAGTTTCGGCGAGCAGGGTCTGCTCGCTAGTTGCCGTGCAGAGGCTTCTCACTGCATTGGCTGCTTTTGCGGTGGATCACAGGCTCTAGGTGCTTGGGCTCCGTAGTTGCTGCTCGCGGGCTCTAGAGCACAAGTTCAGTAGTTGTGGCTCACAAGCTTAGTTGCTCCGTGGCATGTGGAATCTTCCTGGACCAGGGATTGAACTCGAGTCCCCTGCACTGGCAGGAGGATTCTTACTGCACCACCAGGGAAATCCATAAATGCTTTTAATATTTAAATAGGAGAGAAAATAAACAAAATAAGAATTCAGGATAAGAATCTAAAAAAAGAGCAACTGAATACCCTTAATGAAATCAGGAAGAAAGAATTCATAAAAAATAAAAACCAACTTCACAGGTTGAAAAACTAAAAATAATTGAACTGATGTATAAATCCGAGAACTGCTTCTTTGACAAGATCATTAGAATAGACAAGTATATAAGGAACCAGCAATTAAAGCCATTTCTCTGGTTTTCATTAGTTTTAGAGTTTGTTNCAGCATTTCACAAAGAGTGGAAAAGCAGTTACCTCAGCGGCTACCAGCTCATGACGGCAGGCTGAGACTAGACTCCCTGAGCTACTCTCAGTTCACCAGAGACTGTTTCTCAGGAAAGCCTGTACCCCCAAACCTTAGTCAGCACGAGTCTAACTGTAGCTCATACAGTGTAGAATCTAGAGTTTACAGGCCCCTCTCCTCAGAAAATAGTACCAGTGCCCATCAGGCTATTATAAACACATACGTCAGAAGAGGAAGAAGCACACAGAGGAAGGCAGAGAAAAGCCAGGGGAGGAGCGGCCCAAGCATAAGAGGGAAAAAGCTTGTGAGGAAATAGATTTAGACAAGTTCAGGAGCATCCAAACAAGCAAAACGGAGGCAGAAACAGTCAGACTCTGTACAGAAAAGCTTAAGAACTGGAAGGAGAAAAAAAGCCGAGAGGTAGCCTCTAAGAAAGAGGAACATAAGCGCGGAAAAGAGAAAAAGGAACAAGGCCAAGAAAGGACAGAGGAGGAAATGCTGTGGGACCAGTCTATCCTTGGATTTTGAACTCTTGCACTGGTTTCCCCAGGGTTAAACTGATAGTTGAGAAGCTTGGTTTTACAGTGTTCATGTTCAGATCCCTCTTCTCACATGAGCAGGTACAAAGGCTAAGAGAACAGGAAACAGAGTAGGCTTGCTATCTAACATGGAAATATTTTTCCTCATTTTCTAAAATCATTACTACATTTTTCTTATTCATAAGGTAATTCCCCTTAACAGGAGTGGCTCTGCTTTTATTCATCTGGTTGCTGTGATGATGGAAATATTTTTCCCTTGGGAGGTCATTTATATTTAAGTAGGATTAATAGGCTTAACAGAAGCTATTTCTTGATTGGGTTTTAGTTTGGGGTGGGTATTTTTATATTCATTAGTTTTCTCTGTGAAGCAATTTAGATAGATATTTTTCCTGTGAGATCTAACTTGGAGTATATTTTCTAGATTGAAAAGTGGAAAATGACATACATTATAATAAGCTTAAGTTACAGTTTTTAAAAAGTCGACACAAAATCAGTTTATGTTCTGGAAATGTTTATAATATAATAAAGTTCTAATTTCTAAAAAAAAAAAAAAACAAAAACCCGCCAGCCAGTGCAGGAGACATGAGATGTGGGTTCCATTCCTGGGTCTAGAAGACCCCCTGAAGGAGGAAATGACAACACACTCCAGTGTTCTTGCCTGGAGAATCCCATGGACAGAGGAGCCTGGCAGGCTAATAGGATCTAATAAACACCCCTCACCCCATGAACTGAGATGCAGACCTTGTTGGAAAAGGCTCAGCCATTGCTACTGAAAGGCAGACATGTTGCTGTGGTTCACGCCTTGGAGGTCACTGGACACTTGCCCTCTGGAGATGATTGGAAATCAGCCCCATAGCGTGCTGGGGAAGGTTGTTCACAGAGATGTCTCATTGCAGGGACTCTGCTGCAAGACCACCTGAGGGAGTTGCTAGTTGGAGCTGCCGGCTACCGAGTGTTGCTGGCTGCTGTGTAGGGGTAGGTGGGCACTGGGGAGGCCAAGCAACTGGACCACCCAGATGGCCTCAGAATTAGAAAATGAAGCTCTTTCTTCCAGCAATGCCTCTCCAGCGCCCTCTGCTGACAAAACTTCAGCGCCTGCGGCAACTTATTTAAAGGGCTCAGATTCCTTTTCATTAAAGCACTCAAGTAGGGTGAGTTTGGGGCTGAGACCAAATTAGGAAAAAAAAAAAAAAAGTAGAACACAGACGTTTAATGAGCTATAAATTCAATTTTAAAAAATTATTCATTTATTTTATTATTTATTTATTTACTGTTCTGGGTCTTCATTGCTGCTTGGGTTTTTCTCTAGCTGTGGCGGGCACTGGTTACTCTCTAGTTGCAGGACTCTGGCTTCTCATTGAGGCGGCTTCTCTTGTTGCTGAGCACGGGCTCTAGAGCTTCAGTAGCTGCCACTCCCGGGGTCTAGAGCACAGGCTCAGTAGTGCACAGGCTTAGTTTTCCCATGGCTTGTGGAATCGTCCTGGACCAGGGATTAAACCCATGTCTCCTGCGTTGGCAGGTGAATTCTTCACTACTGAGTCACCAGAGAAGCCCTCAGTTTTGTTTTCCCTTTTTATCTTATTTATTTTTTAATTTTTAAAATATTTATTTATTTGGCTGCACTAGTCTTATTTGAGACACCTGGGATCTTTGATCTTCATTGCAGCATGTGGGATCTAGTTCCCTGACCAGGGACCGAACCCAGGCCACCTGCATTGGGATCACAGAGTCCCAGCCACTGGGCCACCAGGGAAGTCCCTTAGTTTCCCTTTTAAATTGCACATGTGGGGAAGAACTAGTCATGACAAAAACAAGTAAGTTGCTGAGAGGTAGCTCTGCTTGCCAAGGAGCAGTTTGGGGTTAGACTGTCACTGGTTGGACTGGAGAGCCTGAGAGTGAGGCTGTCTGTGTCTGTCCTCCTCCAAGTCTGCATATCTGTTGGAGGAGGTGGGAAGGAGGGCCTTCTAGCTTAGCAGGGTATTCACACATCTCTACAGACTTGGTCCCAGAGGGTTTTCCTTTTGGTTGGGAGGCTGGTAGCTCTTGATTCCTTCCCTAGGATGTATCTTCTTCAACTCCATAAGTCTCCGTAAATCCTTTAAAGTCTCTGTAACCCCCTTGAAACATTAAAAGCCACCATTTCCATGAAATTTCTAATGGAAATTAGTTACTCTGATTTCCTCTAACTTTTAAAATTTGCTTCCTTTGAGGATCACTATGACTTTGAACCCTACTTTAATTGCTGTTCATAGACTACGAGCGGCTTCCCTGGTGGGTCAGACGGTAAAGAATTCTGCAATGCGAGGGATCTGAGTTCGATCCCTGGGTCGGGAAGATCCCCTGAAGGAGGGCATGGCAACCCACTCCAGTATTGTTGCCTGGAGAATCCCCATGGACAGAGGAGCCTGGCAACAGTCCATGAGGTCGCCTAGAGTCAGACACGACTGAGTGACTAAGCACAGCACAGACCACATAGACTATGACCAGGGCTTCCCAGGTGGTTCAGTGGTAAACAATCTGCCTGCCAGTGCAGGAGACTCGGGTTCAATCCCTGATCCAGGAAGACCCCCTAGAGAAGGAAATGGTAACTGGCTCCAGTATTCTTGCCTGGGAAGTCCCATAGACAGAAGAGACTGGTGGGCTATAGCCCGTGGAGTCACAAAGAGTCTGCCACAACTTAGTGATTCAACAACAGACTATGAGCACATTCCTTTTGGTGTCTACCTGCTAAGTGACTTGTTAAATACTTCTGTGACTTAATGAAGGAATGAGTTACACTGGTTCCCGGCACGTCTTCCCTTCCACCATCCTCTGCACCGCCCCCTTGCCCTTCCTTCCTTCCACCTCTCAGCCAGAAAGGCTCCTGCTCTATCCTGGCTACTGGCTGTAGCCAAGCTGCCCAACTAGACAGAAATGCCACTTTCACTGTTAGGCCCACAGAGTTCCGTTTTCTTAAGCCGTGTCCCCAGCTGCCTGGGATGGAGTGACACACGTAGCTGTCAGGGAGCAGAAACAGAAGAAAGGGGCTTTAAGTCACTGACTTGCACAGAATGCCGCACGGGATGCCCAGCAACGTGCGGATGCACACACCTGTGAGAGGCGCTGACACAACTCTACGGAGCTCGCCGTGCACAGGGGGCCCATCCACGCCAGGAGCAGCTCCTTGAGGCCAGGCCACATGGCAGGGTGCTTTGTGACAGAGCGGCAGGCTACAAGCTGGCAAACCTGGGTGGATGTTTAGACTCCCATCGCTCACTCTCATCATCAGCTGTGAGTCTTGGGGGCTTCTGGAAGAATCAAGGGAGTCAGTGAAGGAGGATAAACAGAGGCTGACTCCTTGTTCAGCACAGCAGATTGTAACAACAGAACCGAGCATGACAGGGGGTCTCTAGGCTGTCAGCAGGGAGGTCTGGGCTTTTCCCATCTCCTGGCCCCCATCCCACATGGGTAGATCCTGTTACACTGCGTGTGGGTTGTTGTTATTTAGTCGCTAAGTTGTATCTGACTCTTTGTGACCCCATGGACTGTAGCCCATCAGGCTTCTCTGTCGGAGGGATTCTCCAGGCAAGAATACTGGAGCAGGTTGCCATTTCCCCCTCCAGTGGATCTTCCCAACCCAGGGATCGAACTCCCATCTCTTCCTTGTCAGGAAGATTTTTGTCTTTACCACTGAGGCACCAGGGAAGCCTGTTACACTGCATACGCTTTGTAAATATACATGCTTGGAGTGAAATGAGTAATCTTGGGGTCATTTGGAAAAGGATGAAATCAGAGAAAACACTTTTTAGTTAGTATCATTTTCTGTCTCTGTGTTTTGTTTTTAAATTCTTCTTGAGTTGTTCAGACTAAAGAGAGCCCAAGAGAGCTTCCCTCTCCTGGAGAAACAAGAGGCACAAAGATGTCAATCTGAGGGTGGAGGCAGGGGTGTCTCTTTGGAAAAAGCAAATAAATAGTTCAGATCAGGACGGGAAAAAATGGCCCGATTCTGGGAACGAAAATAAGGGATTGGGAATTCCCTGGCGGTCCAGTGGTTAGGACTCTGCTCTTTCACAGCTGGGAGGGGATTGAAGAGCTAACGCTGACAAAAATCTGTGATCTGCAGAGATACACTCAGAGGTGATAAGTGACCGCAGTGTCTCCTGCCTCTTCTGGTGCCACGTCAGACAGTTGGCTTAGGGTTTGGGGCCCCCCAGTGGGGAAGCTTTGTGCTTTCTCTGCACAAGGCTTGTGCGTGTGCTTTTCTGAATGTAAAAGCAGTTCATCACTATTACAAAGTATTTACAAAGGATGGAAACGAGTTGAAGAAAAAAAGGAACATAATCTTACCTGCTCTTTTAAAATATCTATCATATTAGAAAAAATAAAGAAGGTTCATAGCAACATTGGTAGTGAAAGAACCAGAGAATACCTCCATTTCAGCTTATTCTTTTTTTGTGTGAATGAGTCTCTGCACATCCCTTGTAAACTAGTTTCCTTATTCAACTTATTTCTTATTCAGTTCACATCTAGGCTGGTAGCACTCCATTTTATCCCAGATACTGTCATGGCAGATTCCCGTTATTTTAGGATCAAAATTTCAGACCTTCACTGTTTGAAGATATAACCAAGATGCTTGTTTGCCATTTTCTTCATTTAGCCCTCTTTTCATCTGATATGTGAAATATAATATAGCTGTTTTATGCATCTGAAAAAAACCTTCACTACTATCCAAATAACTAATTAGCACTGATTCACAAATGAATGGCTTCCCAGGTAGCTCAGAGGTAAAGAATCTGCCTGCTGATGCAGGAGACTCAGGATATGTGGGTTCAATCCCTGGTCAGGAAGATCCCCTGGAGGAGAAAATGGCAACCCACTCCAGTATTCTTGCCTGGAGAATCCCTTGGACAGGGGAGCTTGGCAGGCTACAGTCCATGCGGTTGCAAAGCCTGAAGCAACTGATCACGCACACTACCTTAAATTGGTTAAGGTATTCTTGTACTCTTTATAGTAGAACAAATGTTAGTATATGCTTTCCAAAAATAAAATTTGGCAATAGGTATTGGGAACCTTTTCATTCCATTTGGAGATGCTTTCCTAAGGCAAATAATCTGAAATACAGAAATCCATAAGCACACAACTATTTTTGTGCTATTTATGTTATCGAAAATTTGGAAATTATTTAAGTCAATGGGATATTACATGAGATATTAACATTAGTAAACTCAGTTTTCACTAATATAAGAACAAGCTTAATCAAAATAAGAAAAAACAGTAGACTGCAGAAGTTTAATGAACTATAAACTCAGTTTTGTTTTTAAATTGCGTATGTGAATTAGAGGCAAATATGTCCAAAAAAGTGATGACTCAAAGTCTATTAGAAGTAACACCCCCTTACCTTTTAAGTTACTATCCTCCCCCTTTCTTTTTCCTGGGCCTCATGGCTATGGGATCTTACCTCCCCAACCCAGGATAGAACGCAAGGCCCTAGGTGGTGAAAGCATGGAGTTCTAACTACTTGATCACCAGAGAATTCCCATAACACCCCACACTTTTCATTCCTCTTCTTTTTTAAACAGTTTACTGTAGATATTTGGAGAGAACAGAATACCTAGCAGGAAGAAAAATATCATCCCTTTTCTCTCTCTGTAGAGAAACTACTGTTCTTATTCAGGGCTATTTCATATTTACATATTTAAATTAAATCTNGGAGTTCTAACTACTTGATCACCAGAGAATTCCCATAACACCCCACACTTTTCATTCCTCTTCTTTTTTAAACAGTTTACTGTAGATATTTGGAGAGAACAGAATACCTAGCAGGAAGAAAAATATCATCCCTTTTCTCTCTCTGTAGAGAAACTACTGTTCTTATTCAGGGCTATTTCATATTTACATATTTAAATTAAATCTCATTGGTTTCTAGCTGTTTGAAAACTTTTTTTGCATCTGTTTCTTCTTGTGGATAAAATTTAGATAATTTAAGCAAAAATTTTAAAATCCCATTAAAATATGAATTGAAATTAAGCCTGTAAATTAGCTGTGAAAATCCAGCATTCTTGGATTCATCTACTTAAATCTTCTTTTTTGTTACTCTTCTGTAGATTTTTTATGCAGTTATCCTTAGGAACTTTATAATTTAATAAAACTGATATTGTGAATGGGAATGTTATTTGCAATTATTCACCTCATTTATTTGTCGTGTTGATGATAGTGATCATTTTGAGCTGTTATGAATTCTTGTCTGTTTCTGTTGGTTCTGTGGGATTTTCTCAAATGATCTGCATGATGGTAAAGTCATGCCCTCCTTTTCATGAACTGTGCAGTCCCACGGTCCTCACTTCTGATCTATCACTTGGTGAAACTGCATCAGAGGTTTTGGGGTGACCAGTCATGTCCCTATGACTCAGGCAAACCCCCATTTGTGCTAGTGATCCTGCTCTTTAGCCATCACTCCTAGAGACCTGATCTAAGGTAGTTCCATCATATTTAATATTTTTCTCCATGGGACAAGGAATTCAGAATCCTGGACACTGCAGCTGAAGCACCATAATTGCAGCGCTAGAGAGAAAGTCATTGGCTTCTTGCTAGGGTAGCCCTGGTAGCACTGGCTTCTTCTCCTCGGCTTCTTTTGCATGTTTTGTTTTGTTGGTAGAAGGAAAGTTGCTTAAAACATTTTCTTTTTATTGCAGTATAGTTNGAGAGAAAGTCATTGGCTTCTTGCTAGGGTAGCCCTGGTAGCACTGGCTTCTTCTCCTCGGCTTCTTTTGCATGTTTTGTTTTGTTGGTAGAAGGAAAGTTGCTTAAAACATTTTCTTTTTATTGCAGTATAGTTTCTTTACCATGTTGTGTAAGTTTCAGGTGTACAGCAAAGTGTCTGTTATACATATGCGTGTATCCACTCTTTTTTAGATTCTTTTCTCATATAGGTCATTACAGAGTATTGAGTAGACTTCCCTGTGTTATGCAGTAGTCCTTATTATCTATCATCTCCTCAACGTCTATATCCTTTTATGAAAACTCTTTGCTCTTTCTCTTCTCTGTGTGTGTCTCTCTTACGTTGAGCTGGAATCAGTTCCAACAGGTTGCCACCAGAAGCTCTAATGTTAAAGTCACCTGAAATGTCGTGGGTTTTCATGTAGTGTAAACATCTCACTTTCAGGATTCCTTTCCCGCAGAGCCCAGAAGTCTGAGGCACTGTTCCAGCCCTGTCACTGAGAATGTGCATAGCCCCAGGCTCCACACTGCTCTCTTCTCAGCGTAGCCCCCTCCTTGTGTTCAACCAGAGCCCCACCCGCCCAGATACTTTGCCTTCCCCAAACTTCAGTTTGTCCCAGTGCCTGTCCAGGGCAGTATAAGTTTCCTCCAGTGGCCTTTGATCTTTTAGATGTCATTTGACTCAAGCAAGGGTCTACAGGCTTTGTCCACAGATGACACAGATAGAGCTGAAACCATTCAACATCCTCACACTTACGGTAATTCTGTTATCCTTCACCCTATGGTCCTTTTTTTTTTTTTTTAAATTGGAGTGTAAGTGCTTTACAATGCTGTGTTAGTCTCTGCTGCAGAACAACATGAATCACTATATGTCTACACATGCCTCCCTCCCACTCCCCCATCCCATCCCTCTAGGTCATCAGGGAGCACTGAGCTGAGCTCCCTGTGTTATCCAGCTGCTTCTCACTTGCTATTTATTTTATGCGATACTGTTTACGTCAATGTCACTCTTCCAGTTCATCCTATTCTCTGCTCCCCTCTTCCCTGTGTCCACGAGTCTGCCCTCTACATTTGCATCTCCACTCCTGTCCTGCAAATAGGCTCTTCAGAGCAACTAAGCCCATGTACCACACCATCTTTCTGGATTCCATATGTATGTATTATATACGATATTTGTTTTTCTCTTTCTGACTTACTTCACTCTGTATGATAGACTCTGGGTTCATCCAGATAACTACAGATGACCCCATTTCATTCCTTTTTATGGCTGAGTAGTATTCCATTGTATGTATGTACCACATCTTCTTTACCCATTCATCTGTCGGTAGACATTTAGGTTGCTTACATGTCCTGGCTATTGTAAATAGTGTTGCAATGAACATTGGGGCATATGTGTCTTTAAAACAAAAAGTATATACGTATTTACTTGGCTGTGTGGGGTCTTAATTGTGGCCCATGAGCTCCTGAGCACATGGGCTCAGTAGTTGCAGTGTCTCGGCTTAATTGCTCCATGGCATGTGGGATCTTAATTCTCTAACCAGGAATCAAACCCATATCCCCTGCATTGCAAGGAGTCTTAAACACTGGACCACCAGGGAGGTCGCTATCTTTTGGAATTATATTTTTCTCAGAGTATATACCCAGTAGTCGGAGAAGGCAATGGCGCCCCACTCCAGTGCTCTTGCCTGGAAAATCCCATGGATGGAGGAGCCTGGTGGGCTGCAGTCCATGGGGGCGCTAAGAGTCGGACATGACTGAGCGACTTCACTTTGACTTTTCACTTTCACACATTGGAGAAGGCAATGGCAACCCACTCCAGTGTTCTTGCCTGGAGAATCCCAGGGACAGGGGAGCCTGGTGGGCTGCCGTCTATGGGGTCGCACAGAGTCGGACACGACTGAAGCTGAAGCGACTGAGCAGCAGCAGCACTATACCCAGTAGTGAGATTACTGGGTCATATGGTAGATTCATCTTTTGTTTTTTCAGGAACCTTCGTACTGTTCTCTGTACTGCATTCCCACCAACAGTACAAGAGCATTCCTTTTCCTCCACATGATCTCCAGCATGTATTATTTGTAGATTTTTTTGATGTTGGCCATTCTGACCTGTGTGAGGTGATACCACATTAATTTTTATTGAACTATCATTGATTTGGGGCTTCCCAGGTGACTCAGTGCTAAAAAAAAACTCACCTCCCAGTACTAGAGAAACAAGAAACGTGAGTTCAGTCCCTGAACGGGGGGGGGGGGGNGGTCATATGGTAGATTCATCTTTCGTTTTTTCAGGAACCTTCATACTGTTCTCTGTACTGCATTCCCACCAACAGTACAAGAGCATTCTCTTTCCTCCACATGATCTCCAGCATGTATTATTTGTAGATTTTTTTGATGTTCGCCATTCTGACCTGTGTGAGGTGATACCACATTAATTTTTATTGAACTATCATTGATTTGGGGCTTCCCAGGTGACTCAGTGCTAAAAAAACCTCACCTCCCAGTACTAGAGAAACAAGAAACGTGAGTTCAGTCCCTGAACGGGGCGGGGGGGGGGGAAGATCCCCTGGAGTAGGAAATGGCAACCTGCTCCAGTATTCTTGCCTGAGAAATTCCATGGACAGAGGAGCCTGGAGGGCCAAGCATACTGAGCCTAGCATATAGCTGATTTACAATGTTGTATTAGTTTCAAGCGTACAGCAAAATGACTTATATACATATATGTATGTATATTCTTTTCAGATCGTTTTCCATCTAGGTTATCAGGAGATATTGAGTAGAGTTCCCTGTGCTATACAGTAGGTCCTGTTGGTGATGCTCTGCTCCTTGAAAGACTGCTTTCATGAACTCCACACTCAACAAGGGTCCTGAGTTTCTAAGTTCTCTCCTCTAAGCCCCATCAGTAATTTCATCTAAGCCCTACCAGATCCCCTACACCTGTGCATAACTGTTTTCACCATTCAAACTCTTAGTTTACATGAAGAATTCAGCGAATTTCTACTTCCACATAAAGAAAACTGGAAAGGGTATTGCTCTCACCGTAACGACAAGAAAAGGCTGGTTAATTATTAATACAAACTCATAACTTGCCGTGAATCCCTCAGAGAGTTGAGGTGGCAGGGCAACCAAGAAGCCTGAAATCTAATGACGATGGGTCTTCTACCTGGGGAGCACAGGAGGAAGAAACACCAAGATGTGAGCTGAACTTTTTTTTTTAGGAATTTCCATATTTTAATTTTTAAATTTATGTTTCAGCTGGAGCATAGTGGCTTTACAATGTTGTGTTAGTCTCTGCTGTACAATTAAGTGAATCAGTGTGTACATGAATCAGTGAATATGTGTGCATAGAGCTCCTCTCTCATGGACCTCCCTCCTAACCCTCCCATCCCCCTCCTCTAAGTCGAGAAGATCCCATGGAGAAGGGCATGGCCACCCACTCCAGTGTTTTTTGCCTGGAGAATCCCATGGACAGAGGAGCCCGGTGGACTATGGTCCGTGGGGTTGAAAAGAGTTGGACGCGACTGAGTGACTAACATTTACGGTCATCACAGAGCATCCAGCTGTGCTCCCGGTGCTACACAGCAGGCTCTCACTAGCTAGCTGTTTTACACACAGTAGTGTATACATGTGGATTCTACTCTCTCAATTCATCCCATCTTCTCTGAGCTAAACTTTTGAACAAACTGCCATAGACTGACGTAAAAGAATAAAGCTCTTGGGAACCAAGGCTAAAGGCAGGCTTCAGCTTCAACCCACTTGAAGGCTCTTCTCCAAGGATCTCTGTTGGTCTCTTTGAGAAAGCTTTGCTTGGGGTGCAGATCTGGAAGAGAGAAGCAGATGGTGCTATAGAAAAGATGTGACACCCTGCCTGCATCTTCTCCCTGGCAGACAAACACAGGAGAAGGGAGGAGGGCAGCAAATGCTTTTGCCCCCATGGCAGAGGCCAAGACCCACCAGGGCTGGGGGAAGGGTCAGAGGAAAACCTCTGAGTCCTGCGAGAGAGTCAAGAAACAGTCCCAGGGTCGGGTCAATAGAAGTTTCCAACTGATGGGAGAAGGGCAGGAATCTCTTCCCTAGGAGACCTGCTTAAAAATTAAGGCAAAGTTCAGCTGTGACTGAGGGAAAAATCACTGAGAAAGGCGTGTTTTCAAGCCCTCCAGGGCCACAGGGCTTTGCCTAAGACTGACCCTGAACCAAGGTGATAACTTCCTTTTCAGCAAGCTGGCAAACGCCACGTATCAGGAACAATCCATCTACCATGGAAAGAGGGTAAAAGCGTGGGGAGGGACCCCCTCTGCAGTTGATGCAGGGAAACAAGGCCCGGTGAAACCTGAGGGTGCAGGCCCTAAGCCCTGGCTTACCATACCACCAAAGGAGTCTGAAGTCTGTGGTCCATTGCACATAACCATAGACAGAGCCACACCCAAACCCAGCTCCATACCTGATGAGACTGCTTCAAACTCCGACGTGAGTGGCCTGACAGAAGGAGTTATGTCCACTTCTCGTATAAAAGCAGGGCTTCCCTGGTGGCTCAGATGGTAAAGACATGCCTGCAATGTGGGAGACCTGGGTTAGATCCCTGGGTCGGGAAGATACCCTGGAGAAGGAAATGGCAACCCACTTCAGTATTCTTGCTTGGAGAATCCCATAGTCAGAGAAGCCTGGTGGGCTACAGTCCATGGGGTCACTAAGAGTCAGACGTGACTGAGCAACTAAATCACACACACTGGTATAAGTACAGATATCCCTTAATTTTTGCTTTAGGGCACCTTGCTTCACCTCCAGGTACTAAGTATCTGTTTTTGCTAACTGAAATAAAAATGAGCAGTATTTTTTACGAAAAAACGTGAAAGATGACAATAGTATGCAGTGTCTGTTTTGCTCTTACAGAGGCAAGACACCCCTCCCCGCCCTGCAGTGAGAGTGGCGCCACCAAGCGCCTACCCCAGGAATTGCATCCAGCTTTTTGACACCCAGCCGCTAGAGCTTGTAACCGTCTGCAAGCATCTGGGTTTTGTCTGGATTTATTTTCTGCATCCTTTAGCAAGATGTGTCCTGTGGGGTCAGGCCACTCAAGATGGCTGTTTTGCTCTCTGTCCCTCGGCTGCCCAAACAGGGCCTGTGCCACCCACACCCTACTCACGGGACTGACCTTCCTGTTGCTTACCCCGGGAAACCAGCTGGTGATTGTATCAAAGGAGTGGTGAGGGCCTGTGCCCCTCTACTGGGTTCCCTGGTAACTAATGAGTACATCTGACATTATTCCCTAAAACTGGTAATCCCTTCTCCTCCTCGCCCTCGGAAGTGAAGAGAGCCCCCATGTCCTGCCTGCAGTCAGTTGCACACACTTGGGTGTTGTTCCTGGCCCTTGCTTCAGACAGGTAAGCTCATCTATTAAACCACTGAGGTCTCTATTACTGACTCTGGGCTCTTTCTTTGGTCTTTTCTTTTTTTTTTTTTAAAGTATCTATTTATTTGGCTGTGATGGATCTTAGTTTTGGACATGCAGGATCTTAGGTCTTAGCAGTGGCACGTGGGATCTAATTCTCTAACCAGGGATTGAACCCAGGTCCCTTACATTGGGAGCAGGGAGTCCCAGCCACTGAACAACCAGGGAAGTCCTTCAATATTGTTTTTGATTTATCATCTTGACTGGAGTTCGGTTTTAAAGTTTCCACTTCAACATCTGGGGACTAGGAAAATGCCCTCGGGATGTACAGGAAACCAGTGGGCCCACATGAGTGGGAATGCAGCCAGGGCTCCATTGCTTACCTGGCCTCCTGGGCCCCCACTCTAACAGTGGTTCAGGACGATGCTTCTTTTCATGTAGCAGCGTCAACTCAGACCTTGTGTCCATGATCCTCCAAGTGTTTGTTTCTTCCCCTTCCCCAGCACACAGTTACCCAAAGGAATGATGGTAGCTCCCGTAGAGGAAACCTGGGGAATGCTTAGATGTTGTAGATACCTTTCATGGTACGGCAGGGTTCTTACTGCTAAGGACCAGGACACCTGTTCAGTCAGTGGGTTTTAATTTGAAAATCGTCTCAGGCCTGAGAGCTGAACAAGGAACTGAGACTTCTTAAGGAGGAGGCTGCCTTCAGCGTACTGCTCTCCTTTCTGTCCTGATTGTTCATCTTGCCCTCTTTATTATATTACTTCAGTTCAGTCGCTCAGTCGTGTCCGACTCTTTGTGTGACCCCATGAATCACAGCACGCCAGGCCTCCCTGTCCATCACCAACTCCCAGAGTTCACTCAGACTCACGTCCATTGAGTCAGTGATGCCATCCAGCCATCTCATCCTCTGTTGTCCCCTTCTCCTCCCACTTTTCATTTTTCCCAGCATCAGAGTCTTTTCAGATGAACCAGTTCTTTCCATCAGGTGGTCGAAGTATTGGAGTTTCAACTTCAGCATCCCTCTGCTAGGCAGCAGTTCAACTAGGCAGTAACCAGCCTTCTCCACAGTGGCATCCTTTTGCCCTCCAATTTTTTTTCTCTCATTTATTGAGAGAGGGAGCTATTGACATCTCAGACTAACTATAGATTAAAAATTTATTTATTTGACTGCACTGGGTCTTAGTCGTGGCATGTGGGGTCTAGTTCCCTGACCATGGATTGGACCTGGGCCCCCTGCATTGGGAGTGTGAAGTCTGGACCACCAGGGAAATCCACCCCCAGATCTTCTGAATGCCTTGCTTTGCCCCATCTCCCATAGCCTTCCCCTCCACTGGCATACTTTCTGGGGTTCCCACCAGTCAAATCTTCAGAATTTGAGCCACCACGTTATACCAAGGACTGTCTGTCACACTGGCTGACCACAATGAAGTCTCTTCAACTGGCCTTGAGTGAGCCTGTCCCAAGTCCCCTTCTTATTGCCTACTTCCTTTCTTAAAAAATACTTATTTGGCTGTGCCAAGTCTTAGTTGTGGCATGCGGGATCTTGTTCCCTGACCAGAGATTGAACCTGAGCCCCCTGCATTGGAAGCTCAGAGTCTGAGCCCCTGGATTCCACTGGCTACTTTCTTAGATCACTTAATGTTAGTCTGCACCATCCAAGAAGCAGTCATCAAGATGGCATTAGAAGTGCAAGTGATTTATTAGGTGCAGTGCTTATGAGGGAAAGTAAGGAGGAATCCAGGGCAAATCAGAGGAAGGAAGATCCCTTAGGAGAGCGCCTCTGCCTGCTATTCCTGCTGCACCCAGTCATGAGCTTGGGGCTGCCAGTGGGAAGTGTGTTGTAGCTGGATACTGGGTTGACCACATTCCCCTTGCACAGCACATCTAGGGGTGTGCGTTCATGGTTGCTGTAGTGTCTTTCATTTCCAGATTTTCCTTGAAACTGTGGTTGAATCTCTTCCCTTGTGTTTTAGACAAAGGCACTGAAAGATGTTTGGAAGCGCAGTGTACATGGGCAGGATCGTCAGTTGTGGGCTTCACTGTAATGTGACCTGGGTTTTGTCAGGAGCAACCAGGATGTTCATCTCTGTGCGTCCTGCCTTTGCAGCTGCTCAGGTTCCCTTGTGAAGACATTTAGGCAACCAGGTAGGAAAGCATGTCTGGGTAGCTAATCTTGAGAAGAGGGATCAACATTCAGACTGTAGAATTCATCTTGGTCAGTATGGTACCATCTCCTGGGCTTCCCTGGTGGCTCAGATGGTAAAGAATATGCCTGCAATGCCCAATCCCTGGGTTGGGAAGATCCCCTGGAGGAGGCAATACCCACTCTAGTATTCTAGCCTGGAGAATCTCATGGACAGAGGAGCCTGGTGGACTATCAGTCCATGGGGTGGCAAGGAGTCAGACAAAACTGAGCTATTTTCACCATCCCCTGACTGCTGTTAAACTTTTCTGGAGAATACACTTCCATTCTGCTGCCCAGGAGGAAGGTTGTTTGCTTGGAGCCGCTCGGCCAGCTTCTCATCTAGGCTTCTCATGCCCACATCCAGAGGCACCTGCTCTTTCCAGAAATTCCACGGTGAAACTTGTTTGCTTCTTGCCGTTGCTCTCTCACTCCTGGCTCTGCATTCAGCTTCGTCAGCTCTACAGAGTAAGTGAGCACTCTTCGATCTGCTTTCAACTGCCAAACTTTGCTGGTCTCTATTCCTATTACCTTTGTCCTTGTGGGTTTACGCTTTCGTAAAAAGGGCTTTACTGTTTTAGTGGGATATGGGAGGGACCTGGATTGAAGTCATGGGTCCAGTCCTCCATGTTTTTTTTCTTTCCACGACACACGGCATGCAAGATCGTAGTTCTCCAATCAGGGGTGGAACCCTTGTCCCCTGCAGTATAACCAGTGGACCATCAGGGAACTCACAATCCTTTTTTTTTTTTTAAATTATTTTTTAATAATTGGTGTCTTCAAGTAGCCTATTAGCTGGCTTCCAAAGAGATGTTTCTCCACAGAGTAGTCAGTCTTTAAAAACACAAATTAGATCATATTACTTTCTTGCTGAAGGTTTCTCATTACACAGAATAAAACCTAAGTTGCTTGCCTTTGGGGCTGGCCTGTATGACCTCACGTGATCTGGCTCTGACTGCTTCTCGGCCCTCATCTCCTACCTCTCACCCCATCAGTTATCTTCCCCTGTCACACTGGCTTTCTTGCTGTCTTCCAGACAAAATGTTCTTAATGTTAGTTTGACTTCCCAGGTGGTGCAGAAGTAAAGAATCTGCCTGCAATGCAGGAGACTCATGTTTGATCTCCAGGTCGGGAAGAACCACTGGAAAAGGGAATGGCCACCCACTCCAGTCTTCTTGCCTCGGAAATGCCATGGACAGACGAGCCCAGCTGGCTACAGTCCACGGGGGTCCCGAAGAGTCAGACATGACTGAGTATGCATGCACACATTAGATTATGCTAACATTAGTTTGTTTCCTATTACATTTGCTATGTCTTGACTTTTTTTTTGACAGAATATTTTTATAAATTTGAATAATTTTTGTATTTTGTCCTTAAGAATGACTTCACTTTTCCAACAATGTAAACATGTATTTTTCTAGTTTTATATTTCATTATGTTTACACCCTGGTTGGTGGCTCAGAGGTTAAAGTGTCTGCCTGGAATGCGGGAGACCTGGGTTCGATCCCTGGGTTGGGAAGATCCCCTGGAGAAGGAAATGGCAACCCACTCTAGTACTCTTGCCTGGAGAATCCCATGGAGGGAGGAGCCTGGTAGGCTACAGTCCATGGAGTTGCAGAGTCAGACACGACTGAGCAACTTCACTTCCATGCTAATATTGTGAGGAAGGGGTTTAACTTGGTATTTTCTCCAAATGTGGCCAACTGTCTCAACACCATTTTTTTTTTTTTTTGGAACAGATTCCTACTGATTAGAAATGGCATCTCTATCATATACTTACCTACATACCTGTCTCTGGGCTCTATAATCTGAATTATTGAGCCGGTTCTATGTAAGTACTCTGCAGTACTCACCGGTATGTTTCTTTTAAAATCATTTTACTCACTTCTTTGTCCACTTTTGGCTGTGCCGGGTCTTTGCTGCCGTGCAGGCTCTTCTCCAGTTGTGGCGAGTGGTGGCGGGGAGGCTGGCTGCTCTCTGGCTGTGGGGCGAGGGCTTCTTATTACATTGGCTTCTCCTGCTGCAGTGCGCGGGCTTCAGGAGTTGTGGCACATGGGCTCAGGAGTTGCGGCTCCCAGACTCTAGAGCACTGGCTCAATCGTTGTGGTGCACTGGCTTGGTTGCTTCTCGGCATGTGGGATCTTCCTGGACAAGGGATCAAACCCGTATCTCCTGCACTGGTAGGTAGATTCTTTACCACTGAGCCACCAGGGAAGCCCCCTCACCAGTGTTTTAAAATGTTTCTGGAAGTTGTTTTTCTAACATTTCCCTTATTGTGCATCTTATCTTCCAAATGTACGCTACTTTTCTGATGTGCACTCAAATCGTAATGATGTAGGGGCAGGAATTGCTTTTTAATCCCGGGCTTTCCTTTTCTTGCCTGGAAAATCCCATGGACGGAGGAGCCTGGTAGGCTACAGTCCATGGGGTCGCAGAGTCGGACATGACTGAGCGACTTCCTTGTCTAGGTTCATGGCACGCCTGCCTTGTTCAGGTCTTTTGCATCTTTCAGTAGAACTTTATAGTTTTCTTCATAAAGGTCTTTCACGCTTTATGTTAGGCGTGATGTAATCCTATTTTATAATGTTTCTTATTGTAAATGTGGGTTTAAAAAACTAGTTATTACTGTGAGTGGAAGTTAGTGATTTTTGTATGTTCCAGACATCTGACTGAACTTTTTCACTCGTTCTAAGAGCTGGTGCTTAGCCGCTCAGTCATGTCCCACTCTTTATGGCCCCGTGGACTGTAGACATGGGACCTCTGTCCATGGAATTTTCCAGGCAAGAATGCTGGAGAGGCGTCATTTCCTACTCCAGGAGATCTTCTGCACCCAGGGATCGAACCTGCATCTCCTGTGCTTGGCCTGATTCTTTACCATTAGTGCCACCTGGGTACCCCTAGAGCGGGTAGGTAGATTTATTTTGGCTTTCCCATAGATGGTTAGAAGACAATGGCAACTTCACTTTCACGCATTGGAGAAGGAAATGGCAACCCACTCCAGTATTCTTGCTTGGAGAATCCCGGGGGCGGGGGAACCTGGTGGGCTGCCCTCTATGGGGTTGCAGAGTCGGACACAACTGAAGTGACTTAGCAGCAGCAACACAGATGGTTAAATGTGTTGAAAATGTTTTTCCTCTTCCATTCCGCCAGATACCCGTTTCTTTTAAATATTTATTTTATTTGACTTTACTGGGTCTTAGTTGTTGTGGCACACAGGATATTCGATTTTGTCATGGCATGCAAGATCTTTAATTAAGGCATGTGGAATCTAGTTCCCTGCCAGGGATCAAACCTGGGCCTTCTCCATTGGGAGCTCAGAGTCAGCCACTGGACCACCAGGGAAGTCCTGACAACCTAATTCTTAACATGGGTAGTGGGCTACTTATTTTGTTCTGATTTCAATTCTTTTAATATTTCAACATGAAGTCACAGTGGGATTGTATCAAATAACTTTAAACAACTTTAGGACATTCACTTTGCCGAGAAGCTTTAATTTTCCTTGAGATTTTCTCATGTACGGGGGCTGAAATTTATCCTATGCAAATTTATCCAACAGTGTCTATTAAGTTAATCATGTTTTTTTAATTCTTCTTTTACTTTGCTCATATGTTGACTAGCATAGATTTTTCTCATCATTCATTTCAGTTTTGGTATATTTTAAAAAATACAATTTCAGATTTATTATTTCAACCTGGGTTTTAAGTATTGTACTTGCATTGCTTATTGACTATTAATAAGCCAATCTATTAAAACCATCATGATTATTCTAATGTGTAAAGTATAACCTCGATAAACCAGCAAGAAGCCCGTTTAATTCTCATAAATGTTTTTTGAGAAACGGGAATGAGACGTGATAGCATCATTTAGGATTCATTTAGATTCCACTTCTATTTGCCATTAAGTTGTCAGATAATCTTAAGCAAGACACACCCCTCTTGGCTTCAGACTGAAAATCTAGAAAATGGGACATTGAGAGAATAAATGTTAACATGCTGAGAATAGTGCCAACTACTGTGTAAGTCTAAGAAATTATTAAATGACAAGTCAGGTAATTTTATATTTAACTGCAATTGTGAATGAGGATACAATATAAACTCAAGGAAATCTTCAAAGCCAGGTAAAACCCGAAGGCATTAAAATTTATTAAATGATGCAATAACAACAGAATTCTTTATTTACAATAGCATTATTTAACATCAAATAAGCAAATAGCATCAGCAAAGCAATATTAACTTGCATAAATGTATTTAAAATTTCTCTTGAATATATCTACCTTTTGCATAAACTGCTCACACTAGAAATACAAACATCAATGCAGGTGAACAAAGTGATGTTTGGAGTCAACTCCATTTTGAAAATAAATCACAACCTGAAACACTGTAAGCTTTCTCCTGAAGAACCATAGTTAATATATTGCTTAATTTTACCCTTGTATAATCTTTTCATATACACACATCTCAGATGCAACTTCATGAGGAACTGTACAAATAAAACCACAAATGGCATAAGGAAAAAAAAAGACAAGTAAATGTTTGAAGAGATGTATCATCATCACCATTCAACAACATAAGGTTTAAGTGATGATGCACTTATTCAAAAAATTGTACACAGTTCACTATACAAATATAATACATCGGACAGCTATGTAGGAATATACAAGACTTAAAAACAGATCTAAGGCATTATGCTAGATTTTAGCATTTTGAGGTTCTTGCACATAGCTTTTACCTGTAGTAAGAAACTTAAAAGGTTTCATTTTAGTCTATAAAGAAACACCAGGGAGAAAATTCTAATTAAAATTGAAGCCACTACAGTAATTTTCTTTTGTGCAGAGAATGCTTTGCTCGGAGGCAGCATACTACCATACAAATACTAGAAAATTTTAAATTCACACCAACAATTAATGGCTTAAGTTGCATTTCAAAATTGATTGTGTATCTTTGGGTTCTGCAAGGGGATCTGTGCCACCCATTTCATGTGTTAAGCCCATAGGAACTCCGTTTTTAAACACAGATTAAAAACTGCATTATATAAACTGCAAAAACATTGCTTTCAATGGTTACAGGCCATGAGAGATACACGTGGGAGGGGGCATCTTCATCTTTTGAGTCCAACGAATTCATTGCAGGAAAACAGCTCACTTCACTTTTTCAACTTACCACGTTACATGAACACGTAGATGAGCTTCACGACCAAGTTAATGTATACTTTTCACATTATGTGTTTTTCACATTTAGTAATATAAGTAAAACACTGATTATCTGTTCTATTAAACGAAAACCGAGGGCTCGGTCTAACAAGTTTATTGTGTACACCATGAGAAATACTGATCATGGAGGGACTGGTTTGGCCTTTGCTTCTATCATGATCAATGTGATCAGAGGATTCCTTCACTGACTTTTCTTAATTAGATGTAAAAAACCCATGACCTGATCTAAGCCGTAAGAGAACGGATCATCTCTCTTCCTTCAAAATGGCAATGATTATGAGTTATTCCCAATGACCGGAATGGCAGGTTTGCAGATCAGATCTGTCTGAACTGGAGAACACAGTGGGCAGAGAGTTAAGCAAGAAAAGGTACACAGGGGTTTCTGGACAGTGTCCAGTGGAAAGGGACTCCAACTCAGACAAGCAACTCCAGCTTACACTCCATTTTCTCTTCTGTGCTGTGTGACGTTCAAGGCATTCTAATTCATGTTTCTAAGTGTCAACTGGAAACTGGTCACGTGACATCAACTGTGATGTAAGCCTCGTGGTGCCAGTGAGGACACTGAGCTCGGGGCGATGTCTGCCCGAGTTGTTTCTCCACCACAGTTGGGCGACCCAATGGTTTGGTTGAGAAAAGCAGAGCCTTTTGAGGAGGGGACTGTGAATTGGTGGCCCCCAAGAAGTGCTGTTCCTGGGCCACCTTCCTGTAGTGAGACCCCCTAAGTGGAAAGAAAGTAGCGAAATGCAGATTTCCCAGGACATTTCTTTAGCACGGAGCCAGACTGTCTACTTAACCACTTATCTTGGAGCTCTATCTCCTTCTATACTTCCGTAATCTGTCCATAGGGAGAGACACGTATAAGTAGGGGTAGTTTGTCTATTTTTCACCCTTCCACAAAAAAACAAGCAAATTTCAAGGAAAAAAGACTTCTCTGTTCCTAAAAGGCCTGGCTAACAAGATATAAAATGCTTTGCTTTTTAGACATCAAAAAGACATCATTCTGAAATTTAGGTAAGAAAGTAGGTGTCTTAGGAGTTGGGGAGAAATAGCTCAAAAAGGTCACCAGTTTCTTGGTATTACAATTGTTTGAAACTGATGCCAATTAAGAAAAGATTATTCCCCTACCAGAGTGGGCAAGAAAAACAACCAGAAAAGTGGCCTGCTTAGTAACACGTAATCTTCCTAAGGTTAAGAAAGAATATAAACATATAAAAATCAAGAACTGGTTTCTACAGCGGCTGCATATCAGATAGATTAGATAAATGACTTATGAGCAGAATCACAAGATTTAGAAAATAAAAAGTCTTAAGTCTACAAATTAGGTCTAATTGAGGCCTTGAGAGCCTTTACAAAACACTTTCAGGAGACACTGCTATGAAGATATCTAATTGTAACACTGAAGTACCTCATTTTGGATTCGATTCCACAATATGTATACCTCACAAAAAATTACACAATTAAAACACTTAAGTCCTCAACTTAAATTATTGCTTGTTTACATATAAATTGGATTTTATGTACCTTACAAAACTTCGGCTTATTAAGTCAGCACTGCTAAAAAAAAAAAAAAAAAAATTAAAGACACATGGCGGAGGTGAACTCTGTCCTGATGCCTGCGATCAATTTTAAGCACACTGTGGCTTTCTCCCGTGTAGGGGGCCAGTGTTGCGGGGAACAGAATGAACACACTTCCCAGGCAGGTGTCCAAAGTCTGATGGGTTTCGAGTACTAACTTTGCTCCTCTCCTTCCAGTAAATGCATTTTTTTCTGGAATTTCAGTTAGCGGCTGGTAAGTGGCTGGCAAAACATGGAAGGAAAAAATAAAGGGCTTACCTGGTTTCTGTTGCTTTTACTAAAAAAAAAAAAAGGGGGAGAATGGGGAAGGCAGAGGGGGAAGGGAAGGATCAGATGGAAGGAGAAGCGCTGATTCAAGCTTCTGATGGATCTAAAGCAAACTGAATTTGGAAATCAATTTCTTTTTGATTCATGATTTGGGCGAACTAGTTTAGTTTGAATCAAAGAAATTGGGAAAAAAAAAAAAAAGAGGAAGAAGGACTTGTCATTGTTAACAGCCCTTCCACAGGCTCTTTTTCATCTGTTCAGGAACTGGAAATGCTTTCCAACACTGTCTTGAGAGCTTTCTACAAAGATAAAACTACGATGTCTTGGTCTTCACTTCCTGGGCACGTCTGTACATACGGCACGGTCCATGGTGTCTGTCCTGCTTATCCCAGAGGCAGGCTTAGCTTAAAACATCTTTAGTTTGAGATATATATATATATTTAAAATCTTTTCCTTCCCCCAGATGAAATCTTAATCTTTTGGACTGGTTAGCCAGGGAAAACAAAGCAAGAAACCAGTGTCTGGAGCCAGACAGGAAAAGAACAAGAGCATGGGTTGTTTTCCTTAAATACATACATTTAGATACATTCAATCTGACAAGGGTGTGAAGTCTGCCTGTCAACATTTACTCTGCAGGAGAGATCTAAGTTGCACTAAGGTGAATGCAGTGAACAGACTGACAGCTGTCCGGACGCGAGCTGCAGGCCGTCTGTCAACACGACAGGCGGCTCCTCTGGGAGGAGGAGCCGAGCGACTCGGCCCGTCAGCCCATCTTGCTCAGGCAGGGCTGGATGGCAGGTCGGTTGGGTTGAAACGAAGAGACGCAGCTCTCCAGATTGGTAAGTGTCTTGAGCAAGTGAGCCCAGTCAGCTGAAGAAAGAAGCAACCAGCTACCTTCAGTGTCAGCAGTATTTCTGCGGGAAAATAAAGGGAAAGTTGTGATGGCTCAGAATTTTTGGTAAAACCATCATGAGGCCCAGCATGAAAACAGACCACTTGGCCATGTTAAATAACGCCAATCACAAAGGTTACATTCACTTTTTTTTTGTTTTGTAGGAAATTCAACATCAACTCTACATTTTCTCACTTAAGAGAGAACTTGAAAATAATTATCTATGGCTAGGGACAACATTTTCTACCATAAGAGGCCCTCTCACCTGTGCCAAACTGTTCTGAGTCCTTCCTCTTGTTAACAGGCCTGTCACCAGGCTCCCAACTCAGGTGGGTTCTCAGTACTAACTGTTCTACTGTTTCAAGATTTAGTTGGACACAGTAATATCACTCTTCTTAGAAAAGTGTTTAAGGTGATACAGAAATAATGTAGATCAGATTTTAAGACTGTTGCTTAAATAAAATGAAATCTAGAACACTTAGAATCAACTTAGGCTTCATGAAGGGAGAGTGGGGTCTTAGCCACTGAACCACCAGGGAAGGTCCACCCCTAGATCTTCTGAATGCCCTGCACCATCTGACCTGCAGTAGGCTTCCCCTTAGAATAAACTTATACTTAATTAAGGGAGAGAGAACAATTAGAAGCTAGTTCCTCTTCATCCTTCTAGAAAATCAAACATTACAATTCAGAAACAAATCAAAGTTTGTGCTAACACGATTAATTCTTTGGTATTTCATTTTTTGCTTTGCTATCATCATTCCATTCTGGGGCAAAATGAGTGTTTTTAAATCATATGCCACCATCAGCTCAATTAAAATGAGCTTAAATAAAAAATTACACAAAGATCATTGTATATCCAATACAATTAGATTTTTTTTCTCTTTTTTTTGGCTGCGTTGCACAGCGTGTGGCTCCTGCACTGGAAGGGCAGGGCCTTAGCCACTGGGCCTCTGGGGAAGTCCACACTACACAATTCTCCTCAGGCTACTGGCTGACAACGTGCCAATTCTAGTCTATTCACAGCCACGGGTTTATTTCTCTGCTGTTTCTTACCCGTGATGCATCTCCCTCCTGCTTAATCATGTCCATTCCAGGCAGCTGGCTAGGGAAAAGGCCGCCTCCCCTCAGAGCAGGGTCATTCACCTGAGTGCGACAGGACAGGACGTGGCTTTATCTGGAGAGACACCCGTACGCCGCCTGGGGAGCAGCCACCCACCAAGCTTCTGCTTTGTTTCTAGGAGCAGAACTACCAGGACAGAACGCCACTTCCCTTATCTAGTCTCCCACATGCAAGTTCTGGGGGGAGTGTGCAGGAACGTGAAAATGTGCTGTGCTCAGACTCTCATTTGTGTCCGGCTCTCTGCGACCTCATGGACTGTGGCCTGACAGGCTCCTCTGTCCATGGGATTCTCCAGGCAAGAACACTCGAGTGGGCTGCCATCTTCTTCTCTAGCGGATCTGCTCGACCCAGGGATCAAACCCACATCTCTCAGGTCTCCTGGACGGGCAGGTGGGTTCTTTACCACTAGCATCACCTGAGAAGCCCCTATAAATACAATGGCTGCCTACACAATTAATTTTTGTTTGCATTCTACATAGAAATTCAACAGAGATAATCATATTAGAAACAGTCTTGTCTTTCAGTTCAGTTCAGTCACTCAGTCTTGTCCGACTCTTTGCGACACCATGGACTGTAGCACGCCAGGCTTCCCTGTCCATCACCAACTCCCGGCTGCTGCTAAGTCACTTCAGTCGTGTTCGACTCTGTGTGACCCCAGAGATGGCAGCCCACCAGGCTCCCCTGTCTCTAGGGTTCTCAGCTTCAGCATCAGTCCTTCCAATGAATATTCAGGACTGATTTCCTAGGATTGACTGGCTGGATCTCCCTGCAGTCCAAGGCACTCTCTCAAGTGTTCTCCAATACCACAGTTTAAAAGCATCAGTTCTTCAACACTCAGCTTTCTTTATAGTCCAACTCTCACATCCATACATGACTACTGGAAAAACCACAGCTTTGACTAGATGGACTTTTGCTGGTAAAGTAATATCTCTGCTTTTTAATATGCAGTCTAGGTTGGTCACAGCTTTTCTTCCAAGGAGTAAGCATCTTCATGGCTGCAGTGATTTTGCAGCCCCCTAAAATACAGTCTGTCACTGTTTCCACTGTTTCCCCATCTATTTGCCATGAAATGATGGGACTGGATGCCATGATCTTAGTTTTCTGAATGTTGAGTTTTAAGCCAACTTTTCACTCTCCTCTTTCACTTTCATCAAGAGGCTCTTTAGTTCTTCACTTTCTGCTATAGGTTAGTGTCATCTGAGAATCTGAGGTTATTGATATTTCTCCTAGTCAATCCTGATTCATACAGCCTGGCATTTCAAATGATGTACTCTTCATATAAGTTAAATAAGCAAGGTGACAATATACAGCCTTGACGTAGTCCTTTTCTGATTTTTCTAACTGTTGCTTTTTGACCTGTATATAGATTTCTCTAAAGGCAGGTCAGGTGGTCTGGTATTCCCATCTCTTTCAGAATTTTCCAGTTTGTTGTGATCCACACAGTCAAAGGCTTTGCATAGTCAGTACAGCAGAAGTAGATGTTTTTCTGGGACTCGCTTGCTTTTTCGATGATTCAATGGATGTTAGCAATTTGATCTCTGGTTCCTCTGCCTTTTCTAAATCTAGCTTGAACATCTGGAAGTTCATGGTTCATATACTGTTGAAGCCTGGCTTGGAGAATTTTGAGCATTCCTTTGCTAGTGTGTGAGATGAGTGCAATTGTGCGGTAGTTTGAACATCCTTTGGCATTGCCTTTCTTTGGGATTGGAATGAAAACTGACCTTTTCTAGTCCTGTGGCCACTGCTGAGTTTTTCTGCTGGCATATTGAGTACAGCACTTTCACAGCATCATCTTTTAGGATTTGAAGTAGCTCACCTGGAATTCCATCACCTCTACTAGCTTTGTTTGTAGTGATGCTTCCTAAGGCCCACTTGACGTCACATTCCAGAATGTCTGGCTCTAGGTGAGTGATCACAGCATTATGGTTATCTGGGTCATGAAGATCTTTTTTGTTTAGTTCTTCTGTGTATTCTTGCCATTTCTTAGTATCTTCTGCTTCTGTTAGGTCCATACCATTTCTGTCCTTTATTGTGCCCATCTTTGCATGAAATGTTCCCTTGGTATCTCTAATTTTCTTGAGGAGATCTCTAGTCTTTCCCATTCTACTGTTTTCTTCTATTTTTTTGCATTGATTGCTGAAGAAGGCTTTCTCATCTCTCCTTGCTATTCTTTAGAACTCTGCATTCAAATATTATATTTTTCCTTTTTTCCATTGCCTTTAGCTTTTCTTCTTTTCTCAGCTATTTGTAAGGCCTTGTCAGACAATCATTTTGCCTTTTTGCATTTCTTTTTCTTGGAGATGGTCTTGAATACTGCCTCCTGTACAATGTTCCTCTGTCCATAGTTCTTCAGGCACTGTCTATCAGATCTAATCCCTTGAATTCATTTGTCACTTCCACTGTATAATCACAAGGGATTTGATTTAGGTCATAGCTGAATGGTCTAGTAGTTTTCCCTACTTTCTCAATTTAAGTCTGAATCGGGCAATAAGGAGTTCATGATCTGAGCCACAGTCAGCTCCCGGTTTTGTTTTGCTAACTGTATAAAGCTTTTCCATCTTTGGCTGCAAAGAATATAATCAATCTGATTTCGGTGTTGGCCATCTGCTGATGTCCATGTGTAGAGTCTTCTCTTGTATTGTTGGAAAAGGATGTTTGCTATGACTAGTGCCTTCTCTTGGCAAAACTCTGTTAGACTTTGACCTGCTGCGCTTTGTACTCCAAGGCCAAATTTGCCTGTTACTCCAGGTAGCTCTTGAATTCCTACTATTGTATTCCTGTCCCCTATAAGGAAGAGGACATCTTTTTTGGGTGTTAGTTCTAGAAGGTCTTGTAGGTCTTCATAAAACTGCTCAGCTTCTTCAGCATTACTAGTCAGGGCACAGACTTGGAATACTGTGATACTGAATGGTTAGACTTGGAAATGAACAGAGATCAATCATTCTGTCATTTTTGAGACTGCATCCAAGTACTGCATTTTGGACTCTTTTGTTGACTGTGATGGCTACTCCATTTCCTCCAAACAAGAGCAATATTGTCTAGGAACCTGGAATGTTAGGTCCATCCATGAATCAAGGCAAATCATAAGTGGTTAAACAGAAGATGGCAAGAGGGAACATAGACATTTTAGGAATCAGTAAACTAAAATGGACTGGAATGAGTGAGTTTAACTCAGATGACCATTATATCTTCTGTCTTTACATGTTTACTTTTCTGAGTGCAAATTAGACCAATGATCCTTTCCCACACACTGTCCTTCTTTGGCCACGCTGCACAACTTGTGGAATCTCAGTTCCCTAACCAGGGACTGAATCTGCACCCTCAGCAGTGAAAGCAGAGTCCTAACCACTGGACTGCCAGGGAGCTCCCTTCACCTGGTTTTATGTTTAGGAGAAAAAAACATCAGTTCTTGAAAATCCCCAAATATAATTATTGAAGAAAGTGCTTTTTATCACTCCATTTTTTGATGTTCATTTTTTGATATTGCAAAATCCTTCAAATAAGAGAAAAATTTAGAAGACAAGAAAGTTAAGAAATATTTTAAAAGATCTTTGAGCTGTCAGGGATCCTTTTATGTTTATTTCATCATCAACAAGTATTTCTGTTAATTGCACTAACACTAGTGATGGTAAGGTGAAAAAACACTCTTCAAAATAAATGTGGGAGTTGATGGCAGATGTTAAGCACATGGAAAGACTCATTTAATAGCAGAAACAGTCAAAAAGTTGCAATCAGGAAACCGAGGGTGGTTTCTCCTTGGGGTGCTCACCTGCTCGGGACCCATGGAGGACAGCCCTGACGTAGGCACGGAGGTCACTGAGGTCATGCTGATCTGTCCGGTCATCTGGTTCATGCTGCTCATCCCGCCTGTGTTGGTCGCCATGGATACATTGATGTTCATATTGTTATTGTACATGCTGGTGTTTGCCTGCTGTGCGAAGTGTGGAGGGGACTGTTGCGAGAACATGCTAGAAACACAGTGAAAAATTAAAATGTTAGAGCCCTTGGGCAAACAGGGAGGCAGGATGAATAAACCTAGGCTGAGAGAACCTGGGGAATGGGGCATGGGGTGATGGCCAGGAGACGGTGAGATCAGAGACAGCAGGGGAAGGGCTCAGCCAAGCTGCAGGGGTCACTGCGTTCTGACCTGTCCCCAACATCACCATTTTGGGGTGGTGGACAAAGTCTGCAGGGACACTTTGCACTCTCATGTCTGCACCAGACAAGGATTCTGTTTGCTTTTATTGCCTGCATTGATAGTGGGGTGGGCTTCCCAGGTGGCGCTAGTGGTAAAGAACATGCCTGCCAATGCTGGAGACATAAGAGATGTGGGTTCAGTCCCTGGGTTGGGAAGAAACCCTGGAGGAGGGCATGGCAACCCACTCCAGTATTCTTGCCTGGAGAATCCCATGGACAGAGGAGCCTGCTGTGCTATAGTGTTGCAAAGAGCTGGACATGAATGAAGCAACTGAATATGTACACACGGTAAGAAGGTAGCTTCCAGGCCACTGCCTTCCACAGCACTTGCTCTCATACATTGGGGGTGCTACCTTCTTGCTGTGGGGGTGGGGCGAGGTTCCTTTTACTCCCAAGGCAAAAATATTAAGTTAGGGTTTGGTAAATTCTGGTAACTTCTGCCCTAGGAAAAGCAGACTGGCTTATTACTCAGAGGTTTACTTGATATTGTTTGCTTGAACAAAGAAGAACTATCCAGGAAAGAGACAGGTGGGCTTTAGAAAGATTGCCTGGTGACTGTTTCAAAAAGACACAGACATGTGGCATACCTGTTTGCGCCCATGCTCCCCTGCGCCCACCCGTTCATGTCCGAGGAGGCCTGGTAGGCTGGGTTTGCCTGGGACTGCTGCAGCATGGGGCTCTGGGTGTGCGCCAGCCGGGGTGATATCAGAGGGCTCTGGGGTGCAGTGGCTCCAGTGAAGCCAGGGTCAGGCTGCTGACTTATTCCTTAAAAGACACAAGAGAAATCCCATGGAGACGGTTAGTTTTATCATAGGGGCAAGGGACAAAAAAGAACATTCAAATCAACTAGACAAAGAAAATTACTTTCAAGAGGGAGGTTCAAGAGGGAGGGGACATATGTACATCTATGGGTAATTCATGTTGAGGAATGGCAGAAATCAAAACAATATTGCAAAGCACTTATCCTTCAAATAAAAACAAATTTCTTAAAAAAAAAAAAAAAAAGAAAGAAAATTACTTTCAAATATCCTATCCTGTGCTGGTAAGTTATACACATTTAAAAAAGATTCCAAGTTGGGATAAAATGCATGAAGAAAAAGTCTCCATACCTTGGTCCTCTATGGTAATTAGAGGCATGCCTAGGAGACATATTAACCATCGAGACTAAAGGTAAAGAAAATACCATTCTTGCCCCATATCCCTTGCAAATCAAGAATGGGTCAAATGTATATATTTCTCTTTGATTGGAAACAGTCTTCCAATGTTTATGTGTCACTACAGTTGGATTAAACTGGATTAAAGTTTGCCTCTCTATAAAAAGTCAACATACTTGAATATATTTTTATTAAGTTATTGTATGATGAGATAGCTATGTTTTTAAAAATAAGTGACTATGAGAATTCCCTGGCAGTGCAGTGGTTAGGAGTCTCCACTTTTACTGTCAAGGGCCTGGGTTCAATCCCCAGTGAGGGAACTGGGATTCTACAAGTCACATGGTATGGCTAAAAAATACAAAATTTAAGAAGTAAGTGCATTCATGATTAGCTTGCTGTGTATTCATAAAGGATACTTTTACAGTATACAAGATTACTTGTACACTACATGAGATTCCTTGTACACTATATAAAATTACTTGTACACTATACAAATACCTGGGATACTTCTGCAGTATATAAGATTAACAAGAGAAAGAAACACAAACGCCATGTAAGCTGCTTGTTCAGTTTAGAGGCAAATGGTGTTTACATTAAAAGGAAAGAAAGAACTTTGGGCAGACTTTCTTAAATCATCAAAAAAGAAAAAGAGGAAGAGTTGGGAAACAAAGGAGGCAGCTTTTTAGAAAATTTCAGGGATGACACTAAGGTAATCCCATTTTTGCCTAGAAGATCTGTAAAACATGCATATTTGATGACTACTTTAATAAGCTATGAAAGAAAAAATTAAGATCACACAGGAAAAAGCTGCACATTATCCTTCTGTGTCTTTAAAGAAATAGAAGATGTCAGGTTCAAGCACCACAAAGACTGGGTAGTTGTTTTTAGAGAACTCTGGTAAGAGATGGGGAGAGTCACTTTGAATGTTAGCCTTGATGTAAGCGCTTAACTTTTATCAATAATTCAATTATTAACCGAATATGTCATGCACATAAATATTAATGTTTATGACACAGCATACTTATTTCTTAAGATTGACATTAAACAACAAATCAATACAAAGAAAATGAAGAGCTAGTCCACTGTGGTTTCTGTAAGGCACTTATGAAGAATTATCAATTCATTAAAGATTTGGCATAATACTGAAAGTGGAAGTGTTAGTCGCTTAGTCGTGTCCAACTCTCTGCAACCCCATGGACTGTAGCCTGCCAGGCTCCTCTGTCCATGAGATTTCCCAGGCAAGAATACAGGAGTATCCCTTCTCCAGGGGATCTTCCCTATCCTGGCATCAACCCTGGGTCCTCCTGCATTGCAGGCAGATTCTTTGCCATCTGAGCCACCAGAGAAGCCTTTATTTTTCTAAAGTCATAGAAGGTCTGTAACACTTAAAAGGATATATGTCTTTCAACATCTTGTATCTATCAGTTTGTCTAAACAGACTTAGAGCTTTTCAAGTACAAGTATATGCACATGCGCCTGTGTTTACAGACATGGACGTAAACACAGACATGCGTACGAGCTTATGCACACGACTGGCACTCTAGGCATGCCCACTTAGTCTGGTTATTCTTAAAGTAAGACCTGTGCATCGGAGACAGGGTAGTGGCTGAGCTGAGAGATGGGAAGATACTGCACTGGACCTGGGGACTCCTGATGGGCCCCAGCTGCCCTTGCGGGTTTCCTAGCATCCCCTAGTTAGCCAGGTTCATCTGGGATCCACACAAAGAGCTGTGACCCCGGACGGTGAGGGGACCCTGGGAAGAAAGGAGTGGTGAAAGGTGGTGGGGATCTAGGTCCCATACCGTAGTTTGGAGGGAATGGAAACTGCTGCGCATTTGCCTGGGGGATCCGGGGGTTGCTCATGGTTGCCGGCACACCACTGGGAGCCACCACGCTGGGCGTCATGTTCAGCCCCTGCCCTCGCATCATCAGGGTTCGCTGCTGAACCTGCTGCTGCTGATGATGCATCTGTCTTTGTCGAAGATGTTGGTTCAGGATTTCCCTCTGTCTCTGGGCCAGCATCTGGGCGTTAATAGGTGCCTGGAACGGGGGCGGGCAATACATGGAGGAAGACGTGGGGGTGAGCACAGATCGAAAAAGAAACCGCATGTTAGAAACAGGATAACAGAGGGTACAGGCTCATGCAACATTATTTGGAAAATAAAGAGAGAACATTTTAGAGCTGAACAACTGGCGGTGGGGAATGTGAGCCCTGAGTTCTGTACACACAGTGAGGATTCAGAACCCTTGCAATGACTGATGTGGGTCAGTTCAGTGTGACCATCAATAAACTGGAGACTCACTGTGAGAGGACACCATTAACTACGGGACCCCAAGATAACATCAGTCCTGTCTATAAGAAGACTCTGTACAGAAACCTTGAAGATGGCAGTTTAGAGGCTCATTAAGGCACATTCAAGTCTAAAGGGACACCAAGTCACTTTGCTGAAAGGTGGCTTTCAAGCACTTGAGAAAAGGCTGAATGGAGGCAGAAAGAAAGGGAGTTGTGTAAGGAGAGGAGGGTGACAGAGGCCAGGATGGAGGGGGGATGGGAAGGATGGATGAGGGAAGGAGTATTGTGTTTGCTGTCAGTGAGGGGGGCAGGCTGGTTACGGATCTTGGCTGCACACAGCCGGCTTCATTATTCATGGATTCCGTACTGGCGAGCTGGCCTGCCCGCTCACATGTACTTGTCACCCCAGAACCAACACTCAGAGCACCATCGTCATTTATGGATACGTGTGGAGCAGCAAACATGTGAGAAGCCCAACATGCACACTCCTACCCACGGCTGAAACGAGGTGACATCAGTTCTCGTTTCAGCTCTCACCCTGCAGACAAGTGTCCTTCTTGTGGCCTGCTTAGTTCCACGTCTGTCACACTGCTGTGCTTTTCATCAGTGACTCTGCTGTTTAAAATGGTTCCTGAGACTAGTGCTGAAGGGCTATCTAGTGTCCTAAACAAGTCCAGGAGGCTGATGTGCCTTGTGGGGGAAACTGAGTTAGATGAGCTTCATTCAGGTGCGAGTTATGGTGCTGTTGGCTTTGAGTCCGATGTTAATGAATCAACAATATATACTACAAAAGGTGTCCTCAAACAGAAACACACATGGACTGACTGATGAAAATGTAACAAGAGGCTCAAAGAAACCAAACACTTTATTTCTCCTAGAAGCAACGGTTCACTATTTGCCAATTCAGTGTTGGCTGTAACTTTTGCTTGCTTGCTTAGTCAGTCCAACTCTTTGTGACCCTGTGGATTGTATCCCAGGCTCCTCTGTCCATGTGATTCTCCAGGCAAGAATACTGGAGTGTCTTGCCATTTCCTCCTCCAGGGCATCTTCCTGACCCAGGGACTAAGCCTGCATCCCTTGTGGCCTCCTGCATTGCAGGCAGGTTCTTTACTCACTGAGCCATCAGGGAAACCCAGTACTGAACACGCAGTGTGAATAATGGTAACTGACCGTATGGGCAATAAAAATGGCAGTGATGGGGAGGGAACCACAAAGGTGACAGACTAGACCAATAAGCAAATGGCATGACCTCCATCGTGTGGATCTAGACCTATGTATGGCCTTCTAAGTTACTTTACATAGGATATCAAGGAGGAAGAAATGATGAGGCAGGTTAAGTGGATACTGACAGCTTGTCTGCCCCTTACCTGTGTGGGTACTCCAGGCCTCAGAGTCAAGTTCACATTTGAAACATTGCTGATTTGGTTCATAAGTGGCTGGCGATTCTAAATGCATATACATGGGAATTAGTACACTTTTAAACAGAATATATTTTACTTCAAATTCCCACCTCAAGAAACTTTCCCCAGCCCCCAAACCCAGCATCCACATGCTGCTGGATATTGAAACCACATGGTGTGTAGCTGGATACCCTTGTAAAGCTAGTTATCAACTGATGCTTCCCATTGCTTGTAGCTGAGAAGTTATTTTGGACAGTTTGGAAAGTACATTGTTTGCAAGGGAGAAAAACAGTAGAATGATCAGAGGAGGAGGCCAAGAGGAAGATTAAGGGAAAAAGCAGAGGGAAAAAATGAGGGGAGATTTTTAAAGTCCACAATACTGTTATTTACTATATGACAGAAATCTGTCCAGGCTTGTTTCAGTGAGAACATACTTTCTTGAGCAAAAGAGCTACTCCTTAACGTACCACCCCTCTGCCACCATTCTGCTAAAAGCCATGATTTTGATCACAATATAGGACTCATGGCAGGGGCTCCCAGTGTCCTGGGTACTCACTTGGGGCCAGAAACTGTGCTGGGTCCTGTCAACCCATACATAGAGCCCTAGACTGTTAACAGCCCCATCTTACAGACGTAAACACTGAGGCTTGGAGAACTCATGGTTAGCCCATCAGTAAATCACCAAGCTAGGAAATCAGAGGAGAGCTGCTCTAGCTGGGGTGGAGTCAGCAGAGGAGCAAGAAAGAAGGGAAGGAAGAAAGCTGAAACGAGCACGAAAGCTGTACAACCATGGCAACATCTTCACTGTCTTAGGACAGAATGAAACTTAAGCCCCCACAAGGACCCCCCATTCTTGTGCCACCTCACATCCACCTTCACTGTGTCCCCCCACCCCGACTTTCTGGGTAGTAGCCAGGAACACACCTGCTGTGCTTGGAGGCGATGCTGCAGTTGAAGCCTCAGCTGGTTGGGCTGGCTCTGCACAAGGCCCGTGGGCCTGAGGCCAGGCCGGGGCTGCATGCGGAGGGTGGCGTAACTGGGCCGCTGCCCCATGGTGTGGAAGTTTGGATCCTGCATGGGCGTGTAGCTGCCCTGGGCCATCTGCGCCTGAGACGCATACTGCTGCGGGAACACGGGAGTCTTCTGCTCTAGCATGAGGCTGGAATCCTGACTGGAGAACTGCTCCGGGTCCACACCTTGGCTCTGAAGAGAAAGCCCCCAGATGACCAACACATAAATAAAACCAGCAGAAACCGCAGAGTGAACATAAGACTTTCCTCTCACTGCCCTGTCTCTGAAGCTTCTGCTGTTGTACTTATGGCACAAAGGTACTTCTACCCTGCCTCCACTTGTCTTTGTAGAAAACGCCTCTTTGTTCAAAAGATCCAGTTACTTGAGGCAGGAAGCAGGGTTCAGGCCCGACTCCCAGCAACCCTTCTTCCCAGGGAAGGGGGAAGTGGTCATAAGTATAGAAAGCCTCCTACTCACACCACCAGTCTGACTAACCTGAACCTGAAAATGCACATGTGCCCCAGGTGTGTTCAGTGTTCTGACTGCTTATTCTCTTCAAGTAGGCAACTGCCTTGATACCTGGCTGGGGTCAGCAGTGTCGGGGTGCCCACCGCTATTATTCCCATTTTGCAGATAGTTAAACTAAGACTTGGAGATGTGCGGTAAACTGCAGCAAGCCTGTCTGGCAGGTAAGGAGTAGGTTTCAGTTGATTTAAGACCTAAGCTGCTCACCAATGTGACACACTGCCTGTATCTGACTGTTTTCTGTGGTTGTCAGAACCCCCTACACGGTCCACGTTCTGCCACCATCATATTCCCTTTTTTTTGGCTATGTTGGGTCTTTGTTGTAGTGCACGGGCTCCTCTAGGTGTGGCACAAAGGGTTAGTTGCCCTGTGGCATGGGAGATCTTAGGTTCCTGACCCGGGATCAAACCCACGTCCCCCTGCCTTGGAAGGTGGATTCTTAACTGCTGGACCCACAGGGAAGTCCCACCATCTTATTTCCAACTAGATGTATCTAATGTGCTCGTCCTTCTTGACTTCTTAGAGCTCCTCCATCTATCTGGTTCAGAAATGGAGTGGGTACAGAAAATCCACAACTTCCCGGGGGGACACCTTCAGCCCAGGTAGCCCTAGAATGACTGCAGATCCGGAGGGTGCACCTGGCTCATTCTTCCTTCCTTCTGGTGCGAACCTCCCAACAGAGAGGAGGGAAGGACCCCACCGCAAAATCATCTCTCAGGTGTGCTTTCACCACAGTAACATCCTTGGTCTTCCTTAAGCTAGTCTATCCATGTGAGAGCTGGTCTGGGGCCATCCAGAACCCTGCCCTCAGATCAAGTTTAACCGTGAGAACTAGGCCCATCCTCTTGTGCATAACAGTTTTGAAAATGTGGAGCCCACTCATGGGAACCATTCACTGTTGATTACTGCTCTAAGTATATCCACAAAACCATCTCAGATCTTGAAGTATTGGCCCATCTTTAAAAGAGAGATAGTTTAAGTAATTTCCATTTTTAAAGAAAACACACAACTCTGATGACTACAAATAAAGCCCATTTGTGTTCTACATCTCCCCAACTTCACCTAATAATCATTATTTCTATAATTCAGGTAATATGACATTATAAGGATGGATTTGATGAGACAACACAGAAACACAAATTAAAAAAAAAAAAAGACTGAAGATATTAAATGATGAAATGGTACCAGTTTTGATAAAAACAATGCTTGAGTCACGCAGCAACCCCAAGAATCACATCTTTAAATGTCACTTAGACGAAACTCAGGGATAACAATGCTGAATGCTAAATTCTCACCAGCACTAAAAGGCAAAGCAAACCAGCCACACAGGAAATATTTCAACTCCATTTTCCTCTCTTGATTTATGCAGGTTATGTCATGCAACCTCAAGTCATCTCTTTCCATTCTGCTGTTCTCAGTATGAATTGACAAGTCTTAACTCCCACTTCTGTCTGCTGAATATGGGGATTATGACAAGACTGTTTTAATGCTTCAGAGAAAGTCTCCCATGACTCGGCAGCACCCTTCTCACAGACCCTCACAACACCTCATACGTCCAGGAAGCAGATCAAACTCTGGAAGGTACTTCTTAGCAGTAAGAAATAAAGATGATTCATGACGAGAAAAGAAGACAGCAGCGAGCCAGTGATCTTTCTACGGGAAAACAGGATGCCTGCTTCACATCAATTGCGCTGCGTAGCCAGACTGAGAAAAGTCCTCCAAGTTATTTCATGAGACTCTGTTAGGTTATTATATTGTTGCTATAAAGTACTCTTAAATGGCTTTATGTCACCAACTAAATCAACTATACAGGCTTCCCTGGTGGCTCAGATGATAAAGAATCTGCCTGTAATGCAGGAGATCTGGGTTCGATCCCGGGGTTGGGAAGATCCCCTGGAGAAGGGAACGGGGGCATGGGGAGCGGGGGAAGCAATATAAGCCCATGAAGACTGGCTAACTTCACCTTTAAAGTGACTTCTGCTAACTATGTGCAACCTGTTTTAGCACAAGTAGCTTCCTATCACTAGCTCACAGATATAAGATGAAGGATACTGGTTTTGAGATGGAAGGTTCTAGATCGCTGAGACAGCAGTAGTCTGTTCCTGGCCTCTCTGCTCCTTGTGTGTTCCTCTATGCCATAGTCAAGTGACCTGGACTTGAGTTTATGCCTTTTGGCCCAATAAATCCAAATTACAGGTAAAATTCATTCTTGGTCGTTTCCATTTTGGGGCAAAAGCTGATGTGGGAGTAACAAGGAGAGGGGATGACAGGAGACAGGGCTCCTGGTTACGAAGGAAGGGCACGTTCTAAAAAGCTGACTGCTGTTTATGTGCAAGCAGGAGAGAACAGACATCTGTGTGTCCCTGTGAGCTTGGCCTCCGCCAGCTTCGCGGTGCGCCCACCTGGCTGACGAGCTCGGGTATCCCCAGGGCTCTGTCGATCTCCTCCAGGCCATCGAAGTTCCTCAAGGCCAGGTACAGCTGGTCCAGGAGGGCGCCTTCATCACTCGGAGACTCTGCTGCGGGATGTGGACACAGCAAGTCGTCGGGAGAGCTGCCAAATGGCTGCCTGTAAAGAGACAAACTTTGTCTCATGCCCATGGAAAAGTGAGTTGATTAGAGAACATTTTTTTCCCTCTTTAATAACAAAAGTAGTAAAATACAGTACTGGTCAGACACAAACAACAACCCCACATGATAGATACGTGTTATTTAGCGCCTAACAGAGATAGCTGTGATTCATGGGGTCGCAAAGAGTTGGACGCGACTGAGTGACTGAACTGAACTGAACTGAACAGAGATAGGGCTTCCCTCGTGGCTCGGTGGTTAAGAATCCACCTGCCAATGCAGGAGGAGATCTGCGTTGGATCCCTAGGTGGGGAAGATCCCCTGGAGAGGAAATGGCAACCCACTCCAGTATTCTCTTGCTTGGAGAATCCCTATGGACATAACTCATCAGAAGCCTGGTGAGTTACAGCCCATGGGGCTGCCAGAGAGTCAGATACAACTGAGCGGCTAAACAACAACAGCAGCAACAACAGAGACAGGTGAGACACGCATTAAGGCCCTGGATGTTATGATCGTTGTTTTTATTGCTCCTGCTCTAAAACCGGCAAAACTGAGGCTTGGAGGGCTCGTCAGACTCTGTGGTGGAGAACAGACAGGCAACACTACAAAGTGGGGATTCACCACCGGCCAGGGTGACACTGTGTTCCCACAAATCCACGATGATTCTTCAAGCGTATGTACTCATATATTTGCTTTGCCCTGAAGTAGTCCAAGGAGTTTCTGGGATTTTAGCAGGGAAGACTAATTGATTACATAGTTTCATTTCTCACAAGGCTTGAATGACCCATCTGAAGGACACAGCGAGCATGAAAGCTCCATTAATTTTTTTGAACTCAGCTGCCATTAGACTGCACGTGGCTGGACTAATAGGCTATTTATCCGTCGTGCATAAGAGGGATTTGTAAACATTTATGAAAATCCTCAAGAAGTGTGGCTGTCAGGCTACTAAGTTAGTCACGAGAAGTGGGCCATGCTATGCTATGCTAAGTCGCTTCAGTCGTGTCCAACTCTATGCGACCCCACAGATGGCAGCCCACCAGGCTCGGCCATCCCTGAGATTCTCCAAGCAAGAACACTGGAGTGGGTTCCCATTTCCTTCTCCAATGCATGAAAGTGAAAAGTGAAAGTGAAGTCGCTCAGTCGTGTCCGACTCTTAGCAACCCCATGGACTGCAGCCCACCAGGCTCCTCCATCCATGGGATTTTCCAGGCAAGAGTACTGGAGTGGGGAGCCATTGCCTTCTCCGAGTGGGCTATGAACATGCAGATTATGTCTGTTGTATATTTCAGGTGATAAAACTGTATCACTACAGTCCAAATTCAACAGTATAATAAAGTCCTGTGATTTAAATTAACTGACAACCTTGGGGAGTTAAAAAGAGTTTCTGGCTTACTCAAATATTGAAAGGGGAAATGATCCTCTAATTTGTCCTCTTAGAGGTACTACACGATGTTTTGTAGAGAATGAAGCAAGCACCCTTATTCTTAGAGCTTCCCTGGTAGCTCAGCTGGTAAAGAATCTGCCTGCAATGCAGGAGACCCCAGTTTGATTCCTGGGTAGGGAGGATCCCCTGGAGAAGGAATAGGCTACCCACTCCAGTATTCATGGCCTTCCCTGGTGGTTCAGATGGTAAAGAGTCCACCTGCAATATGGGTTCGATCCCTGGGTTGGGAAGATCCCCTCGAGGAGGGAATGGCTACCACTCCAGTATTCTTGCTCTGAGAATCCCCATGGACAGGGGAGCCTGGTGGGCTACGGTCCATTGGGTCACAGAGTGGGAGACAACTGAATGACTAAGCACAGCACCCTCATTCTTAAGTGATGATAGATTCACATAGGGATGACACGCCATGTTTTCTAAAGCTAGTTCTGTGCCATTTTGACCTAGAATCCTGAAATGCTGAGGATTTACGCCAATAGTTAGTTTCTGCTGGGAGCCAGCACGGGAGATCCCACCCATGACAAGGTCACGCAGAAGAGCCTGACCGGGCAAGGCAGATCAGGTCTCAAGGGGTCCTCTGCCCAAGCATCTACCCCGAAACCAGAATCTGTCTGTCTTATTATTTCATGTCTCTCACCAACACCTCCGACATTAATGGGGAGCTATCCCCGACCACCTTTCTCTAAAGAAAATTAACTTAGAGCTCCAGTTAATAAGTCTCCTGGGCATAATTTGAGTGTTTCAATTCAAACCCCTCTGGTAGCTTTCTAACTTGCCTGACAGGTTTATCTGGATTTTTTACAACTATGCATGTGATGTTTACAGCCTCCCAACTGCGCAGAGGCACAGGAAGCTTAAAAAAATTTTGGGAATGTAGAGCCTTTTGAGGAGTTAAAAATCATTAGAATAGAACTGGTTAAGGATTTCATTGTTGAGCCAATACTTGTTGCCAAATTTTCAAATCCTTTATTTGTTGTGTATCCGGGAGTACATTAATTAATATAGTTGGTATATAGAAAAAACAAGTAACAACACAGATCTTTGAGTTAAATACTTTCTTTGTTGTAACCCACTGCACCTCTGTTCTATAAGGATGTAACTTTATTTAGTACTTTGAGGGTGATGCAGATTAAAGAAAAACACTTCAAGGGAAAATGAGTTTTTTGGTTGATTAAAACATTCATCAAGGAAAAGAGCCATAAAATGTTAACAGGCCTCCTGGCCAGAAGATAATGTAAATCACCTGAGACCTTTTGTATACAGAAAGATATGCAGAAAGAAAGCCTGGTATTGATAAGGGTCAGGACTGCTGCCCCTGTGTGACTTCGCATCTTCCATTATGTAAAACTTAGGGTATATAAGCACCTTTTAAAAATAAAGTTATGGGGTTTTTGCACAAGCTTGGCCTCCCTCATGTCAATTCTCTCTCTCTTTCCCCCTCTCCCCCGCTCTCTTTTTCAGGCTGATCCCTTGAAACACAGAGGCTTGGGAATCTACTTATTTGCCTGGGGCTTCTAAGACCCATGCGACAGGGAACCCAAGGCAGGGCACCCTCCCCTATTCAAGCGGGTGCCGGTGGCCTATGTAGACAGTGCAAGTCTCTTGTCTTGAGACTTTATTAGCTTTTGTGTAAACCAAGGAATATCAGCCTCTTTCTCTCCTCTATTTCTTAACTGTTTTCTTATCTCTATATATATCTCTAAGTCTATAAATTACATCTATATACCTCTCTTGCCTTGCTGTCCACGCTTCGGATACCCTGGATCCAACCGGGGCTGGACCCCCGTAAGTGGCGCCCAGAACTTAACCCAGTGCACTTTGAAATAATCTACCCTCTTCATTAGCCCCAGTCATTTGTAAGGAAAATCACCCAGTAAGAGTGCCCTTCATGAAACTGTGTGCTTATAGTCCTTTGCTCTCCGAGCTCACATCCCATGACCTGAGAGGTACCATTAAGAGGCCTTGCAGCCAGGGCCTCAGTTCTCAGGAAGATGTCAAGCACCCGAATAGACTGGTCCCTTCCCGTTTCCACATGCTCCCAGAATTAACTTTTTAAACACAACTGTGATCAGATTACTCTGCACTTAGGGAGTGGGAGGAACGAGCAGATCAGAACAGTGGCAACAAGGAGGAGAAAAACCACAGCATTGCATGTCACGGAAGCAAAGAGCAGAGGAAATTCCCCAGAGAGGAATGACCAACATTCAGATGTGGTACATTTCATGAAGAGAGCTCAAGTCAGCCATGAGTGGATGCTATTTACCACCTTCTCTTAGGCCTGAGACCTCATTCCCCAAAGATGCTAGTTAATATTTTCTTTCTCGAGCTTTAATTCATAATTTTCAACTTCTGTTTCTTCACAAGCTTTAAATCCCCACACAGCCAGAGCCCCCACCTCAGGTCTCTACTATGAAATCGAGTCCCTCTTAAGTGTAGTGAGGCTGCAGGAGCTCTGTGGGAAGGCAGGTGCCCTGTATGCATCTGCTGGCGTCTTCTGAAGAGAAGACCCTGTCCGGTACTGTGGGAGACAACTCCACTCCAGGGAGGGCACATCCCAATGCTTACAGAGAGAGGAAAAAAAAAAAAAAAACTACTGCAAATGTTCATAGGCATCTAAGAGATTTCCTACATAATAAAATAACCTATTTTTTAGTTTCATGATTTCCTTTTCTTTTTCTAATTAAAAAAGTTAAGCTAATGCATGACCTAGATTCCTACTTTGGTCAAAGCCCTCTTCAACTTGAGCTGGGGCCTTGGGGATACTGTCCTGTTCACAGTCTCTCTCTGATTCTCCTGATGCGATGTTGCTAGGTTCCTTTTCCCATTACTGAGCTGACTCACAAAATCCCAGGCCCTGGGACAGGGCGCTGGTGGTGGTGGACACACACACTTCACTGAAGCCTAACCTGTTCCAGTGTGGAGTAGAGCCCATGGCTCCCCTGTGGGTCCCCGCTGCCCTGGGCAACCGGCCTTCTCCTGGAAGATGCTGTATACCCACCATAATGCCAAAGCTTCCCATTCTATGTATCCCACCCTCTTCTCCATCCATGATCCTTCCCCTCCAGGCTCAGCGTGTCTCCTCTAGTCACCCCTAGCCATGCCCACTCTGCTCTCAACTCCAGGACCACTCACAGTGCTGTGCTGACTTGATGCTGGCATTTACTTACAAACCTCAACTGTGGCTGGTGAGCATCTTTAGTCTCTTTGTTGGCTTGGTATCCGAACTATGTAAGTTCAGCAAGTTTCCAGTTGGTGAAAATAAAAGGTTCTTGATCTAGCCAGGTTACCGTACCTTATACTCAGAAAAATACATTTTTATGTTCATAAAAATATATTGCATTGTGGCTTGGTATCACAAATTTGGGCATACCATGAGTTACAACACTTCTTTGAGAAACATCATAATACATTTGGCTTATAGAAAAAACAGTGATCTGGACTTTCAATTCCACCTTTATAAATGACCGCCAATATGATGGAGAAATTTTTTTCTTACATTTTGGGCAATTATAAATATAGTTACAATCTAGATGGTGGCTGACAAATATAGTATTAAGACAAGGATGAAATTCAGAGGAATAAATGGAAGAATACACAGAAGCCCCAGGTTGGCAAAGTAGTAAGGAATGAGCTGGTAGAAGACAGGTCCATCATCAATAATAAAAATCTTTCTTTAAAAAAAAATTATATTCTACTTGAGGATAGCCTATTAATGACATTGTGATAATTTCAGGTGGACAGCAAAGAGACTCAGCCATACATATTTATATATTCATCTCCCTCAAACCCCCCTCCCATCTAGGATGCCACATAACATTGAGCAGAGTTCCCTGTATAAGTAACTTGTTGGTTATCCATTTTAAATATATACGTGTCCATCCCAAACTCCCTAACTATCCTTCCCCATCAACAACCATAAGTTTGTTCTCTAAGTCTGTGAGTCTCTTTCTGTTTTGTAAATAAATTCATTTGTATCATGTCTTTTTAGAGTCCACATATTAAGGGATGTCATATGATAAAAAACCTTATTTCCTGAAATCTATACTTTTGTTTATTTATAGACTACCAGGACATTAAAGATGGTGATAAGGGGAAAAAGACAAATTTTGAGCTATTGTTTGAGAAACTGGAACATTACCATCACTTTTTACTTGTATTTTCAAAATTTTGCAAAAAAGTAGCAGCTATTATATGATAAGAAATTAATAGTGAACCACGAAAACTTTACTCTTAGACACATTACAAACAAAAGAACACCAAATTAACTCAGAAATTCTGAACTTAATGTGAAAGAAAGTCTTTCATGAAAGGCAGCTACTGTTCACTTTTTCATACATCCAACAGAAATTATAAAAAAATCATCTATACATTTGGGGCTATATTTTAAACATGTTTTACCTACCAGATGAATAAAAGGAAAAAAAAAACCCACAATGAAATGACAGCCAATGGAAATAAAATTATAAATAAATGAGGATGTGAATATGTTAGAAATTGAAGGGCTAAACTATTCTCTTTTTGAAATGTGTATATATAAACTAGTGCTGGGTTCATGAAACATTAAAAAATCGATTTCTAAATAGGTAGGCAGTAAAAACATAAAATGTTAACAATGATATTAATGCTTACAAGGGGATTTTAAAAAAAACACTGCTTTTCTTTTATTTAAAAAGAGAGACATGGTTAGAACCCTTGTTGTCCATCATCTCTGGATTTCTATGACAATAAGACTACTATAAATTTGGTCATAAATTTCTTCTATCTGAATTATTTAAAATAAAGAAGAGGAGTTAAGTGGCTAGAAAAGCTGAAATAACTTTAAAAATGGTAAAAATGTTCTGTTCTGTCCACAGAATTCTTATACAAAGAAAATGGACAGTAACACCAACAATATGAGAACAGGGTCAGAGCAGAGTCATAGAAATGCCCCCAGCACACTGAACAGCTGACTCTGTAACTGGCTTCAGCGTGTACTCTGGATTTCTCTTTTGCTTTTTAGTTGTTGCTGTTGTTTGGCCTCCCTGTGTGGCTTGTGGGATCTTAGTTCCCTGACAGGGATTGATCCCATGCCCCCTTGCCATGGAAACACAGAGTCCTAACCACTTGACTGCCAGGAAGTCCCCATTTTTGTTTTAACAGAACCCTCCTCGACTTGGGCAACAGTGAAAATCCTAACTTTGGGCCTAGTTTTCCCCTGGAAACTAATCTTAGATATTTCACCCAAAACCAGCTCTCAGGGGTTGGGTTTACTTTTTCTACTATGTGCAAGTTTCCATGGACATGGGTATTTTTTAACAAACCAAATAAACATATTTAAAAAATGTACATACTCACTGACACCATGAAATCAGACTTAAAGAGCTGGAAGGACCCTGAGAAAGTACCATCTCTAAGGATGACTACAGTGGTTATTTATATGATGCTCTATTCCCAAGCAAACCCAGTGATGCAGGCCACACACTGCCCTTGGTACCCAGTCCAGTAAGAGCCACTCTGACTGTGGTTCTTCTGATGTTCTTCCCTGTGAAGTATAGTGGAGGAGCAGCGGTGCTAGCATCATCTGGGGCTTGTCAGAGACATAGAATCCTGGATTCCACTCAGAACTGCCATCCAGTGAGACCCCAGAAGTGGTGCACAGGCACCGGGGGTCTAAATACACTAGTTTCTCCTACTAAGTGAATGGAATACAGCTGGTAAGCACCTTCTCTTATCTCCCTATACAGCTGTTAAGCAGTTGCCCTGGTCTTTTCTTTCAGTGAAATACCTAGTTCCCAGCTTTTTCTCACCCAGCCTACTGCTAAGCTCATATTCATCTTATGCTATTTTTATTTTTTAAACTTCACTGAGTGCCCTGAATCCTGCATCATTCTCTTAAGATAAAGAAGGAAAACAGGCTCCACAACACAATTCTGAGCTACGCAAAAGCATTTCATCCCAGGGTAGGAGTCATTTTAAAACCTGTTTGTTTGTTTATTTAAAAACAAGCAGCTCTGGAAATATTCTGCCCTTATGAAATTTCAAAAATTCTGCTTTTATTATTAGTGAATTTTATAAAAGTACTTTATAATTTTAGATTTGAACAACCTCCAAAGGACAAAATAGTTCAGTCTGCAGCAAGGTCCTCGCTAGCCTCCAACCTGAACTCTTTACATGCGAGCCTCAAAACCAAATTCCTCCAGTTTGTTTCCTAATGTTTACTTCCCAGAACACACTGCCTGCATCCTTTATGTGCCCATGCTGACTCCTACTTAGTACAAGAATTATCTCCCTCCCTTGGGGCTCCGTGCCCACCCAACTGGCTGAGCAGCACCATCACACAGGCCTCAGGGTCACCGGCGAGACACTTGCTTCCAGTGCTTTGCTAACCCTGAGATTAGCATATAACACAACTGTGATGTTGTCTTTCCAGGGAATAATGGAACAACCTTCGAGCTAAAACTTGAGCAACACCTAAGCCTCCAGGGACAGGTGGATTTTATCCTGAAGAGTCAGGGCTTGCTGCGCCACAGCCACAAAAGAGTTGATTGTGTGTGTGTGAGTGTGTGTGTGTGTGGGGGGGGCTGGGCTGCTCTGAGCAGACCTGTGATCGGAAACCCTCACCCCTTCAGAGACCAATGCAAATTCTCACCTAAGAAAAAGCACCCTCAGTTTTAACCCCAGATGTTTCATTGCCCAAGAGTAATTAGAACTCCCAATGAAAGACTGCCATAATACTCAGGGAATGGGCTACCAGAAGCAAGAGTCAGTCACTGATATACAACTACAAGGAATCCAGATACTGGAACTCCCAAATCAAGAAATGTAGAAACAGAGGATGAACATCATGTTTAAAGACATAAAGGTGGAATCAAAAATAAGCAAACCGCAAGAGACCATGAACAATAATAAGGCAAATAGAACTTTCAGGAATGAAGAATGTAATTGGATCAAATATAGCTGAAGAGATAATTAATGAAATATACATATGAATTAATTATCCTTAGTGTAGTACAGAGAGACAAGGAGATGGAAAATGGAAGATGGATAAAGAAATAAGGAGGGTATGAGTTCTAAAAAAAAATCTAATGTAGAAAGTTAACGTGTGTTGCCAGAATCCAGAAAGAAAGAATAAAGAAAATGGAGGTGTGGCAGTATAGAAAGATAATGGCTAAAATTTCTAGAACTGATCAAACACATGAATTGACAGATTTGAAAAACAAGCACAAGCTATACCAAACACCATGTAGTATAAATAAATCAATTCACACCTAGACACACTACAGTAAAACTACCGTATAGCAGTTACAGAAATATTTCAAAGGCAATTAGAAAAGATTGCCTACACAGAAACAAACATGGTAAATCAGAATAAAAAAAACTCAAACTTGATCATATATACCACTTTATTTTTCAAAAAACTTCAACAGCTTAAAGAAAAAAGGCCAAATTCTTCAGAGTTTGGAATTTACGACCCTCTATAAATCTGTTCCATTATTAATCTACTCTTCCAGTCAAATCTTCTGATACTGTTTTTTTAATGTGGTAAAGTATATGAAGCATAAAACTAGACTATTCTGTTACCCTAAACATATTGTGTTTCTTCTGTAACCTCTAGGCCTCTGATTATACTGCTTTTGCCAGATGAACTGGCTTCCTGCCATCTCTGCCTACTGAAATGATACCTTTCTTTTACATTTTTTTAAATCTCTTGGTCACACTGCGTGGCATGTGGGATCTTACTTCCCTCATCATGGACTGAACTTGTACTCTCTGCACTGGAAGTATGGAGTCTTAACCACTAGACCCCCAGGGAAGTCCCAATGATACCACTTCTCATCAACTCTGAAGCTTTCCCCAATCACCCCAATTGAATGATCACCCCGTTTATAGTACATGCTAGCTCATATTAGTTATTAGTCTACATATTTTATTTTCCAACTAAACTGCAGCATCTTTGAAGGGATATGCTCAGTCAAACTGATTTTTGGATTCCACGCCCTCCCTTACCTCCTGTACTCCCAGACCAGTAAGTGATATAGTTTGAATACATGAAAACGCGTCAGGCATCAAGTGTTTAAAAGGATAAGATTAACTTCTGGCCTAGGGCCGAGGTAACTCCTGGAACTCGTGAACTCTGCTCTCTGGGACCTCCTGAGTGCTCACCTGTTCTGGCTGGCAAACGGTGCCTGGTCTATTGGCAGAATGCTCTCAGGCCAGGGGGCGGTCTGATTTGGAGGTGCTTGTTGTTGGCTATACTGAGGCCCCCCCATGTTCATCTCCAGTTCAGATGGCCCTGAAAAGGGAGAAGAAAACAACCCCTGAATCTTACAACTTGTAATTAGCTTAGTGTCTGTTTCGGTTATGGAATAGAAAGAGAAATACCTGGCTGATAGAAAAGACAGAAATAATAATAATTAGGTGGAAATAATATGACAGAATTTTTGTTCTGAAATAGAACAAAAGGGCAATAAATAGCAAAGCTAATCACCCACTCTCAGACTCTAGATGAGCAGTTCCAAACCCCTTGTACTTAGGAATTTTTACGCTAAGTCACTTCAGTTGTGTCCGATTCTGTGCCACCCCCTGGACTGTAGCCTGCCAGGCTCCTCTGTCCATGGGATTCTCCAGGCAAGAATACTGGAGTGCGTTGCCATGGCATTCTCCAAGGAGTCTTTATACTCTTATTAAAGTACAGGCTTTTGTGTAAGTGGGATGTATCTTACTGCTATTTACTGTATTAAAAATTAAAACTGGAAAATAGAAAAAAATGATTCTTAATTCATTTAAAAATCATCATAATAAATCCACTACGTTATAAACAAGACTTTTCTTCCAGTAGTATTGAGATATAATTGACACACAACATTATGTGAGTTTAAGGTGTATACACCATGATTTGACTTACATACATCATGAAATAATTATCACATTAAATTTAGTGAACATCCATCATCTCAAATAGATACAAACGAAAACAAGAAAAATTCTTTTCCTTGTGATGAGAACTCTCAAGAGGATTTACTCTAACAACTTTCATATATAATATATAGCAGTGTTAGTTATATTGATCATGTTATACATTACATCCCTAGAACTTATCTTATAATGGAGGTTTGTGCCTTTAAACCAGCTTGACTTTTCCTGCCCTTCCCTACCTCTGGTAACCACAAATCTGACCTATTTTTCTATGAGTTGTTCATTTGCAACGCAGATAAGATTTTTTTTTAAGTCAACTTTACTGTGCATCCATGAGAGAATAATAATATCTTTATATTATTATGAGAATAGTTTTGGCCTTGCAGATCCCCTAAAAGGGCATCAAGGTCCTGGATGTAATTTTGCGAAGTGCTGGTCTTAGTAAGACAGGAGTAGAAAGGGGGCTCAGACAACTCAGACATGCTCTTTCTTAGAAATTCTTTGTAGAGGTTTAAAGCTAATGCATGATATGAGCTCTTTAATTTTAATTTTAATATCACTGTCTGTGGACTTGTCTTCCATTACAATAGGTACTTTTCTGTTGAGTTCACAGCTTTTGAGTTTATTAAAAATCAGAGCAATTCAGCTACACAATGAAGCTCATAGAGCCATTTTTCAAGCTCAAAAGCTATATGTCATTCACGAAGAAAGACTGAGGATAAATGAAACTTATGGATAGAAAGGATTTACTATCATGATTTTTAAATGAATGAAGTATTTTAGAAATTTCCCAGTGTATTTCTGCATGGAAACCTGGCCATTTTTAGTATTTTTCATGCAAGTCTCAAATCATGTGAATTTACACTTGGGAATCATGCATTATTAATTGAAAGTACACTCTCCATAGAAAAGCAACATGAATGTCATCTCAGAAACAATAAGCCAAAACGTGCTGAGCAATTAAACAACTAGAAAAGAAAACCGATGCCAGGGTGGGACGACCACTCTGCACTATTATGTCAAAACCATCCTGGCATCTTTCTGGTAATGACTTAGCGCTTACTCATCCTGCACTGGGCTTCCCCAGTTGCTCAGTGGTAAAATATCTGCCTACCAATAATGCAAGAGATGCAGGTTCCATCCCTGGGTCGGGAACATCCCCTGGAGGAGGAAATGGCAACCCACTCCAGTATGCTTGCCTGGGAAATCCCATGGATGAGGAGCCTGGCTGGCTATAGTCCATGGGGTGGCAAAGAGTTGGACACAACTTAGTGACTAAATAATAACAACATCCTGCACTATCTAAGTATATGAAAAAGTACATAAACATCACCTTATCTGAATTATAGTAACAGACAAGTGGAAGGTTAGTATGTCAATATTAAGAAACAAGAATGAGCTACATTAAGTTTAAAAAAAATCATTTACTGAGATATAACTGACATACTATATACTTAGCTCACTTAAAGTGTATGATTCAGTGTCTATGAGTGTAGTTGCAGAACTGTACAACCATCCCAATGATCAATTTTAGGATGTTTTCATCCTCCCACCCCCAAAAAACGTCATGATGTAATTAGGAGTCACTCTCCATTCTTCCCACAAAGCCCCAGCCCTAGGAACCCACTAATCTTTATCTACAGATTTGCCTGTTTTGGACATTTCATATAAATGGTATCAAACAATATGTCTGATCATTAACTTTAAAAACATGTGAACTGTATCCAAACAGAATTCTAGTGATCCTTATATTTTCTGAGTTGCTCTGTAAGACCCTGCTCTTTCAGTGAAGACCTGGGAGAGTCTTGTTTAACAGTCTAGGGTGAAATGTGCTATGCTTAGTCGTGTCTGACTCTTTGTGACTCCATGGACTATAGCCCGCCAGGCTCCTCTGTCTGTGGGATTTTCCAGGCAAGAATACTCGAGTGGACTGCCGTTTCCTTCTCCAGGGGATCTTCCTGACCCAGGGATCGAACTCGCTTCTCTTACATCTCCTGCACTGGCAGTGGATTCTTTACCACTGTGCTCCACCTAGTCTAGGGTAGTGCCCAGAAATCTGCATTTTAAGGTCCTGATGACCATGCAGAGTTAGGGACACTGCTGTACCATTGAAATGCTTCTTTAAAATATCATCTACATGATATTTCTAGTGTTACAGTGTAATCCACTCCCTGCAAAAGTTGAAATCGGATAGTTTCAAACAAAAACGAAACATCACAAAGGTAGTGAGTTATCTTATTTTACTGGAAAACTTGAAATTCTGACCCTGTGCAGAGATCTTCAGCAAAGTCTGACATATGCTGGCTTGACATGGGGCAGTCGGGGGCAGTGGTGGGGGGTATTCCCTAAACCGCAAACGACAAGCTCGACAGAACTGAAGGAGCTGTTCCTCTCTCCTTCTAAGAATGCATCAAATTGAAAAGCAAAGAGTACAGGAACCACCTTACCCATATTCATGACCTGAGGCTGAAGCATCTGTCTTTGGCCAGGCTGGCTGTTGGGTCTCATAGGGATGCTGGCTGTTGGGTTCCGAATCATACTTCCTTGGATCGGCCGGCTCATGGCATTGCTGGTAGCAGCACAGGTGACCCTCACGGCAGGATTCTGGGGCGCCCACTCCCCAGACGGCATGGTGGGCCGGGCAGCATTGCTGCCAAGCATGCCTACAGGCACGGCAGAGAAGACAGAGGTGCGGTGACTGGAAACATAGTCAACACGCAGGAACACGAGACGCTCTCATTCTACACAAGACAGACAGTTGCTCTTAATGCACAGTTAACCCAACAGCTCACGCCCTCGCCGGGCCAGATGCGGGCCTTGGGTAAGAAACACAAGCTGGCAATTACTATGAAGTTTTTCACAACACAGACTTGCCACTCTTTACAGTTCGGAAAAGCTGTTAAAGTTGTTCCCATATGTACTTAGAGACAGGTGCTGTGGCGTGTGGATAACCCCAACTTCCTTCCTCAGGAAGTGAATCACATTAGCTGATATACACGTCATTGCTTTACTTTCCAAAAGGGAGGTGAGGCCAAGAGAAACAACGTAAAAACTGATAATCAATGTTCTAATTCTAAACCCAAATCACAGAGAATATCCTGTGAAGCCCTGGCCAGACTTTAAATCTCAAATCCCTTTCTGAGCATTACAATTTGTTAAGCTTCAAAGCTGACTCGAGACAGCCTTGGAAGCGGGAAGAATGAGAGCATCTTTCCACTCTGGTTCTCTGTGGTCACGGCAAGGAAGCGCCGGCCGCCTCAGCGTGCCTGGACCACCCTGTTTCTGGTGATGTAGATCTAGACTGGGTAGGGACAGATTTGTAGAAATCCTCTTACGCTTGAGATAGTAACAGCTGCGCGACCACACACACCAGCGAGAAGAGCACACACTGCCGGCAGGTCACGTGCTTGCTCTCTCTGGCCCCAGGATGCTGGTGATGGCCAGACACGGGCTAAAACTTGGTATCCTAAAGGGGAAGAACCCCAAGTGAGGACCCTTCATTCTGAAGTGTTTAATAAAGGATTTGCAACAGTTCTGCTTTCAAAGATGTGACTTGTATTGACTTTAATTATGATAAATAACTAAAGACAGGGTATATTTCAGAAATGGGGAGAGCATGTATTGTGGGTGGTTTTTCACTGGTGAAATGAGAATGTACCTCATCAGGACGATGAAGAGTTAAGTGTAATTAGACTGAACAAGTTAGGACAATATTATATTAGTATATATTTTAAAAACCATTTGAAGACTAGACTTGAATGATATAAAGATATGGGAGAAAAGACATTTTCTTTCTCAAAAAATCTATTATCTAATCAATATAACAAGTTTATATAAAGTCTAGAAAGCAGAAGGGAAAATAATCCATAATTTGAAATATCACTGTAATTATAACCAGGGTAGTCTCTTTCATTTTTTTTTTCTTTTCTTTTCTTTTTTTTTTTTAAAGCAAAGCACAGACACTGCTTGATCTTTATAGTCTGGACGCCAGTCATTCCCAGGCTGCCTAGATTTGAATATAGGTATGTCTCCAAATTCCTAATGTTTCTCCAAGAACCCAGATGTTGCATTTCACTGATAAGGAGCCACCTTTAATAAACTATCGGCTCCTTTTCTCTGACAGAATTTCACGTGAGTCTACATTTTACTTATAAAATCAATACTTTATCTTAAAAACAATATAAGATTAATATGGCACTGTTTCTGCAAATAAATAAATGAGTGATGTAGTCAGTGTATGGCACATCTAGTAGGCACCCAGTAAATATCTGTTGAACGAATAAACTATTTTAACACAATATAGCTCACATTTCCCATGTGAACTGCTTACCAACAACAGAAAGTTTAAAAGAAAAAAAAAATCCATCTTTTTTCTTTCAACTGAACTTTTATTTTCACTTATCTGAATGGAAATGTGATTACAGGGATGATACACCAAGCTAAAAAAATGCCAAGAATTAAAACTTATGAATATAAGTTCTTTTTATAGCATGTTTCTTTCAATGCCTCTGTCTCCAGTTATAAACGGTGAGCAGGACTTCATTAGAAAGCTCAGTATCCTAAGGGTGCAGGATACCCAGAGGGTACAGGACATGGTGGTTACAGCCATCAATGCTGCTGCAGTGATTCCTAGCCTGAACCAGGAGGAGGTTTGGGAGTACGGCAGCTGCTGTGGGGATGACTACCACTTAGGAATATGCATGGGAAACCTGGCAGACACCTTTAGCCACAGCAGGTCAAGGGTCAAACTAGATCACAGGCAACCTTATACATTTTTAAAAATGGAGTTCTTGGATCAGCTACTATTAGGTTAAGCACACTACCACTTAAAATTCATTTTCTTAATTAATATTTTTCAGAATGAGAACTGCTATTGTTACAAGTATAAAAGCTTGGTAGAATTTTATACTTACATTCTGAAATTCATGAAACACAAATCATCAATTAATAGGAAGTTTTGGGGTTATCCTGGGTTGGAAAGATCTCCTTGAGAAGGGACTAGCTACCCTCTCCAGTATTCTTGTCTGGAGAATTCCATGGACAGAGGAGCCTGGAAGGCTATAGACCATGGGGTTGCAAAGAGTCGGACACGACTGAGCGATTAACACTAACACACTTTTGGGGTTATCAGCAGATTATCACAATATTCTACATAAACCACTACAAGGTCTAAAATAGTAACTGCAACAGTAGTGAAATAAGCCTTTACTGTAGGATTAGCGAGCAACTAGAACCCTTCTAAAAACAATGATCACAGCATAAAAAGGTCAGCCTACTGGGAGGCTTTCCAGTTCTTCATATACCATGCTCACAGTGAAAATCTGCAGAATTTTCTTACATTCAAATGTGTTTCTAGCATAAAAAATTTCACACGAAAAATTCTACTACTTGGATGTGGAGGAATACATCATTAAGTTGAATAACCCACCGATAAAAAGTTAACAGCGCATTTGAGCCCTTACCTGTGCTACTGTTCCCTAAATTTCCTTGGTTTCCTATCATCCCTTGATTACCCATCATTCCTGGCTGAGGTATCACTGAGTAGGGACTACTGTTTCTGATTGGTGGGAAAGGTCCAGCACCCGTTGGGCTTTGCAATGTGATGTCAAGTGGGAAATTCTGGTTTGGCAATAACCTGCCCAGTTGCCCTGGTCGTGGGTTATTAAAAGCTAAGGAGAAAACAAATGAAAATTGAAGGTTAATAGAGGATAATGGAAAATAGTAACAGAAGCAGTGTTCAGGGGAAATGTCGTTTGTAAAATCACAATGGTATGCATGTCTGGGACCAGCTGCTTACGTAAAGACAAATTCACAGGCAAAAAAAACATGGGGCGTCCAAACACAGACTGGCAATCTAATTAACACGTCTCTAATTTACTTCTTGACAACCTCACAGAGCAATAAAGCAAAGGGAAAAAAAAATAGGAGAACATGTCTATTATTCACTGTATATTTTTCTCCCCAATATCAACTTCTAATATTCAATTGTATTTGCTAAGTAAACTACAAATATGTTTTTCATATATTATTTGAATTTAGAAATACTGTTTTGTCACAGCTGTGAAGCCATAAATATCTCCAAATGCACCAAACTTGGACACATGTGGTTTGGACTGAGACTGTCATATTTTAACTGGATTTTTCTAGGAAGAGAATTAGGCTAAAAATGTCTATTCTCATTGAAAGTTAGAAGTCTTTAAGTGTGAACTCTGGTACAAAAAGTCAATTTTAAAGCTCTCAGGCCCTGTCAGGCCCTGTTAAATCTTCTAAAGGCCTGTTAAATCTTCTAAATACATATTCTTTAAATTCCAGATTTATTTATATTTGAAACGGCTTGTATGATTAGTTTGTAAGAGTTTATTGTGTAGTAAGCACTACATCAACGCACTATACTACCAGACAGACAGTTATTTGCTAAGTGTTTTTACAAGAACAAAGATACTGTAGATTACAATTCATAGAACAAATATATAAAATAATATCAAGCAGTTTGTTTTCTCTGAATTATATAAACACAGCATGAAACAGAACATGTAAAACATACTAACGTCCTTAACAATCAGTAAGAGAAATAAAATATTTAGAAGAATTATCATTTGGAATGAAAATTATGGATATGCTTAATCTGACTTTCTCAGGTTTAGCTACCTGGATGCTGATCAATAGTCTGAATAACACCAGGAGGTACAGAAAGGGGAGAACCCATGAGTTTCCACACAGCCTTTCAGTAACTCCTCTGGGTCTTAAGCATAAGCTCGGTAGAGTATTTCTTATTCACGTCTCAGCTCTCTGACTTTGATCTCTCATGGGCCATAAGCAACCTTCCATTCCCAAATTGGCAGGTCTGACACATAACCAGCATAAACTCTATTTTTTTTTTACCCTTTTCAGAAAGATCAGGAATCACTTTAAGAAAAGATCTATTAATCAAAGATACGTTGTAATTTGGTTGATGGTTGCCATTTCTGACTTGAGAACAGATGCTAAGCTTTGTGGAGAAGGCAATGGCAACCCACTCCAGTACTCTTGCCTGGAAAATCCCACGGATGGAGGAGCCTGGTAGGCTGTAGTCCATGGGGTCGCAAAGAGTCAGACACGACTGAGTGACTTCACTTTCACTTTTCACTTTCATGAACTGGAGAAGGAAATGGGAACCCACTCCAGTGTTCTTGCCTGGAGAATCCCAGGGACAGCGGAGCCTGGTGGGCTGCCATCTATGGGGTCGCACAGAATCGGACATAACTGAAGTGACTTAGCAGCAGCAGCTAAGCTTTGGGTCAAACTGTATTCGAAGAGGGAAAAATCATTATGTTCATCATCTAGGCACTAAAGAGGTTCTCTATCTTTCTACAAGATATATCTATCCCTTGTAGATATATCTACAAGATATATTCAGGAAAGATATTTTCTTCTCCTAAAAGCTATTGGATAACTTTAGGGAATTATGAAGCTTGTAAACCAAGTTAAGCGTTCACACACTTCACTAAGTGAAGAAAGACTTCATTTTAAAGCTACAAAAACATAAAATAAAAGGGAATTCCCCGGTGGCCTGGAATTTAGGAAAGGGGCTTTCACTGCTATGGCCCGGATTCAACCTCTGGTTGGGGAACTGAGATCCTGCAAGCTGCGAAGGATGGAAAAAAAGAAAAAGCGATACAAACTGTATCTTATAAAATAGTCTAAGGTCTTCTAGCTTTATATCACACTAATTAAACTCAAGATGCATTTAGAAACCATTTCTGTGATAAATTTCCATGTAAAACTGATATTCATATGAGGATTCCAAAGAGATAGGACAAGATATTTTTAATGTGTATAGCCCTTTCATGTATAAAGATTTACAATTCTGGTTAAGAAATTTTTACTAGTGAGTGTATTATTCCTAAAATGTCAGCATAACTGTCTAAGTTTCTTTTAAGTGTTTAGTCTTGTATCAAGACACATAAAATCTATTTTAAACTCCATTTCTGAAGATAGTAATGAAATGAAGTGTGACAATCATCCAAAGAACTTTTATCTATGCACGTCAGTCTCACTCTGCGTTGACTTACTCACAAGCGCCTGCAGAAAGGCCACGTTGACTAGAATCCACTCTGACTACTGTTTTGAAAGGCCGGGACAGTAGATGGTGCTATTTGACCATAGAAACTGTGAAGTGACTAAGCTGTTTGCATCAGATTTCAGTAATCCCTGTTTCTGATGGTGATTACATGGGAATTTCTTGGCATAACCATCAACACCCCATACTCACTGCTCTGTGGGATTCTCATCGCTGTTTTCTGGGCTCCGACAGGTGTCACGGGACTGCTTTCAGCCGTGAGTTGCATGAGGTCATTGATGATGGCTTGCTTGTCAACTGATCCAGCAGGGGCGCCTGGCCTCGTGTCCGGGAAAAGCTGCGGTAATTGACTATTCTGCAAATCATCCAAAATCTCCTCCAAGTTGTCCAGCTCACTGCCAGGCTGCAGTTAACAAACACAAGAGTTTATCCAGTCCCACACTAAGAGTAGGCGCCGCAGGCCCATGTGCAATTACAGCCCTAATGGATACAAGGAACCAGAGCCAAATGAGATGCGGACACATGTGAACCTCGGGCCTGTTTATTGATCATCTTTAACAGCAACAATAACAAAAAATTAAATTGACAAAGGACAAATAATTTAATCTCCTGCTCCTTAATTTCCTCCTTGGTAAAAAGAGATGACTGAACTAGAAAGAAAGCTCTCTTCCAGCACTGGGATTCATTGGCGATTTATAAATTCCCCTTTATTTTATGCTAATAATTCAGTTAATCATGAGTATGAGTATTTCTAGTACACCACGGGTGTACTAGGATTTACAGTCTAGGCCCAGGTTTAGTGGTTTAACTCGCTTGAAGAAATAACAACAACAAAAAACGGGTGGAAAATATGATCCAAGTTTACACGAAATCAGTATTTAGTAAATGGTCATTTCCCTTTAGAACTTTGTTTTTCTTTCCTTTTTCTTTTTTTTTTAAGACCAAGAGGTAAAATGCACAATGAGCTTGAAGTAGTCCTGAACTGCTCAGCCCCATCTTTTCCATTTGAGTGGTGTTATTTTTTTTTACTGCTTACACTTTCAGTTTCAAATGACACTGGGTTTCTCAGTCCTCATCAGCTTAGGGGACAAATGCAGGGAGGCAGGAGGTTGTTTCCAATCACTGCATCTATTAATTTGACTTTACAGAAGCTGTAAACATGTTTCTTACGGCTTTTCCCTTTACTGAAATGATTTCCTTTCAATTATCAACATTAAAATAATATGGTATGCAGCACCACTATTTCACAGCTAGCGCTTTTCTTCCCAAGACCTCAACTGAATTTATGTTCTTTCAAGTAGAACCTATCTGGGTGCCAAGTATTTAAAATCAGATGGTGCCAGCCATGCAAGAAAATGGCTAAGTTAAACCCCAAGATTATTTCCTAGTGAAGAGAGTGGTAAGAATGATTTTCCTGATGTGTAGGTGGAAAAACACAAGTTAGGTAACTTCCCTAAAGTCACTGATGGACTTTCAATCCTCGACCATGACTAACCCTTTTGTCTACACTAGCAATTCAAATGATATAATTTACTTAAACTGGAATGGCTTATAGTTTTATTCTACATACAAGAAGCTGGACAAATGTAATATCTATCTAGAAGTCTTTTTACTGGACACAATTTCTCAAGTAAGAAAGGATACAATGAAGTGATATTTTATTGGACTCTCTGTTTCAGAGTCAACTAGCTTAGCAAGAACTTGGCGATCCATTTTCCAGGAAATTCCTAATGTACTGTTAGAGCAATTATAAGACCATTTTCTAGTTAGTTTGGCCATCTGTTTCTTACAAAAGAGGCAGGGATCAAATCTGGGAGAGCTACATCTTAGGGCAGGGTTAGGTTCTAAAATTAGAATGTTGTAGTATGGGCAGATGCAGACAAAGTGATCCTCAGAGCTGCTCAGGAAGGAAACATACTGCATGTCCCCCACCCATGGGCAACACAGCCAGCGAGTGAAAGCACACCACTGCCTCTCTGGCTTCACTCCGAACTGACGAAGTCCCCGAAGTTCCCGAGGGAACCACTCTGCACTGGAAAAGCCTGTAGCTATATTTTCACACCATCGGTGCTTCAAGGGAACCAAAACCAAACCAGAAACCAAAACAGAGTCAAGTCTGTTGAACGGTGGGCAAAACTGCTCACACAACTTAACCATTTAATAGATACCTGTTCTTTTTTTCTTGAATCTGTATGGACAATTTTGTGAAAGTTAAATGTAAGTGTAAAGTGACTCTGTTGGAAAGCCATCTTTATCATGTTTTGCTGAACACGTAAGGTACAAACAGGAGTACAGTATCAACACCTAACGCCCTCTGAGGACAGTGTCCAGAACACGGCAATGGACACTTAGCCAACACGGTTCCTTCAGCCACTTAAACCTGTAATTAAAAAAACTTCCCAGAATTAACTCAATTTCTCGCAAAATTCCTATAATTTCTCAGAAAAAATGTTTTATAAAAATTGACAAATATCCTTATAGTTGGGTCTTGAAAATAGCTATGGACGTAAGAAAGAGGTTCTAATAAACTGAAGTTTATTAGAGAGTTTCCCTACTACAGTCTGATTTGTGTGGAGTATTTTAAAATTGTGTGTGGAGCAGTGAGAGGGTGGGTCATTAGAAGTAATAAGTAATTTCTTGAGAAAGCTTTGCAGATACCTTGAATGAGAAACACTCAATATAGATTTATACAAATGATGATAAAAATACTATATTAATTTCTTCAATGAATGCCCTTATATTTGTTCCCAATCCCACATGTGTGTAAAAGAAAGCTTTTACAATACAGATTGATATCCTGGATCTAGACTCCTACCTTTCTCTTTTTCCTTTACTCTTTTCACTCAAATAAAATGACACCTTAAACCATCTTGAATAGAAAAATAACTATCACAGTTTCAAAGAGTTCTAACGACAGGACTTGTGGTTTTTCATCGTGATTTACTCCAATGAGTTGAAAATAAGGCCAAAATTAATCTCTTTCTCCAAACACACATTAAAATACATTTGGATGGTTTCAACCAAATTTTTGGTTCTTTATTTCAAATAATCTGCTAATTTTCATTCAGCTCACCATTAGAAAAATGCATTATGAAAATTTCCCCACTAGAGTTAATATTGCTTTGCTTGTGTTTATTTCTTGTCTATTTTTGGAGTACACATTTAAATTAATCTGTTTTTAAATTTACTTCAAGAAATTTTCTTCCTAAAGGAGGGTATCTATATGCCTTTGGCTGCCTAGCAATAAACTTTGACAACTATAGGCATTTTCTTCTGCAGTCATGGAAGTTCTAGAAGGGGTAGATTTGATCACGCTAAGTTTCTGATCAAATGTTTCTTCCCTCAAGTTTTTGTTAGCTTTAATTCTCATCAAAAGTTCTTCTAGTTCCTTTCTTAGGCATGATTTCTTCACAAGACAAAAAGATTAATGCCTTCCTTTAAAATGCTTTGCCAAGATACTTCAAAGTTTTGCTTAGGCATCTCTTCGAACGCTCAAATTAGCCACATCAAGTTGAAGAGCTAGTTTAAACTATTTCAGGCAGAAAATGAGTCAGAAAGATTTTTGTAAAAGTTCTACAAAATGAAAATTGGACTTGATTTCTGTAATTTTTCATTTTCCTGGTTTTATGAATTTTTCATGTGTCAAATCAATTTGTTCCCTGAANGCCACATCAAGTTGAAGAGCTAGTTTAAACTATTTCAGGCAGAAAATGAGTCAGAAAGATTTTTGTAAAAGTTCTACAAAATGAAAATTGGACTTGATTTCTGTAATTTTTCATTTTCCTGGTTTTATGAATTTTTCATGTGTCAAATCAATTTGTTCCCTGAAGGAAATATAAAGAACATATGTATTTTAATGACGTGTATTCTAATAAACTACAAAACACTGTTTCAAAAAAATTTTTTTTAACTAGTAATTTTACGTTTGCCTAACAGAAAATTGCTTTTAAAAATGGTAACACAGTTCTACCAAGTTTGGAAGGAAGTTTTCAGGCCACTACCAGTTTAAAATATGGTTTGCTCTTCTAATAGAGCCAAAAAGCAAGGAGAAATTCTCTACGGACTATTTCTAAACCCTCATTATAAGTCGCCCAGTAGCATTAAGAAAGCCTAAGAGTACCATTTAGTTAGTATCCTTTACACATGCTCCCTGTGTAAATAAGTATATAACTTAAGTCAGTGAACATATTGGAAATTTTTCTGTCATTGTTTCCTGTTGGTTATGAAACACGGTAGAAACAAGCGTTGTTTAAATACTCTACCCAGTGAAGAATGCTATTTCAGTGTAACAGCGCCATTGAAGTACTTCCTGCCCTTAATAAGTTAGTGATAGGTTAAACACACACTCGATAACAGTTCTTTTCTGAGTCAAAATAACAAGAAAGTTAACTGTGCAGTTCAGGCTCGCTAGTAGTTTATCTTACTAAATAAAAATGTGTTGTGTACCCTTGAAATGAAAGAAAAGTCTTAGATAAATGCGCCTAGAAGTGAACAGGAGATAGAATCAATCTGTATTTGGGAAAAGTGAAGGAGGGAGGGGAGTGAAAGAATCCCTCTTTTTTTTTTTTCTTCCCTTAAAGTAAGTCATTCTAACTTTGATCTAAATTTAGGTAATGCATACTTCCTGTGGTAACCTTTCTTTTCAAGCTGCAATGTTTTTGATGTTAAAATTGCTCTGAAGCAGTATTTTTGGAGTGGAGTTTTAAATGGGAATGGATAGAAGGTAAAACCAGGAACTGGGTTTCATTAAGAAAAAAAAACTGTATGTCTGTGTGTATGCTTCTATGTGTCCATTCAAAATGACAGATTTGTGCAGATAACACTCTGTGCTTTAAGTTCCCAAAGTGAGACAGTTTTGATTTTAAAAATGTTCTTATAAATACCAATTAGAAACTGCAAGTGACTCAAGGACTTAAAAAAAACCTCCTTTGTTAGTTTCTTGTATGAAGCTAATGTAACATAGCTAAATACAAAAATGCCAAACAGCGCCCCCCTTTCCAGACCCTTTACGTCCCTAGGGCCTTAGTCTAGGGATAGAAATAAATTCTGTTCCTGGAGGGAGGGACCAACCACTTAGCGACTAAGCCAAGGTGGACCTCGTGAGTCACCATCTTGCCCTCTAGCGTGTGTCAAGAAACCTGAGTGACAGTATCTGTGCCTGCCACTCTGGACTGCCACTAGCCCTGTGTATTCTAATCTAGTAAACCTCAGAAGATTAAAACATCTGCAGCTGTCAGTGTGGTTTTACACGACACTGTATTCAAGATATGGTTATTAAGTTTCTGCTGAGTCCCCATGTAATGATCTCATAGCATCACAGAGTGGCCAGTGTTGAGAACTCCGCACCAACAGCTAAGTTTAAGGATTCATCACCAAAGGGGTTTACACAACGACGCTGTTTCTCTCCTGAAGGGCACAAAGCCCTCATAGAATGGTAGTAGTGGAAGACGGACAGAAAGCCGTGCTCAGGATGCAGGAGGAGCTTGGCTGTCAGAGGATATATGGCCTCAGTCCCGTGCCAGGGCCCATCAGGCCTCTCTACCCTAGCGCCGCCCCCAGGCTCAGCCTCCACCTAGGAGGTCCCCGGGTGGTCAGGGGTGTTGACCGCTCCTGTTCCCATGCACACCTGAAACAGCGACACCTAAAATGTCCACTTGCAAAACAAGTTCCAAGGCCAAGTCAGTGAACCATTTTAATAAGAGGTTTGGGCAGCTTCTTCATTTTGAACCCACCATGACTGAAGGCAGTGCTCCTGACATTGTTAACGCAGCCAGTTCCTGATTCCCCAGAAAGCCCCTTATACCCAGCCATTATTGTCAGTAATGACTCATTTTTTAAACATAAACAAAAATACTAGACTGTCGGCGTTTTCCCTGTAATGTCACTACCTCAGCGTGTCATCAAGGATGACTTGGAATATTATTTTAGCTATCCTGGATTTTTTTTTTTCAGGGAATTCGTTTTTCAAGTAAGAACAACATATAGTACCACCTATTATTTCAGTTTTGCACTTATGTTTGATATTTGGTGGCTCAATTATACCAAGACTCAGGCCAATCCTACTTCTCCTCTCCTCTTTATTTCCCCTTAAATAAGTTTTTACCGACAGCCTAAGAAAGTCTTCAGCATCAAGCATGAGTCCTGGCCAAGAACAAAGAGAGGCAGAATGGCTTTTATTAAGTTTGAAAACCAGCCAGACTCTGATCTTAAAAAGAGAGAAAAGCAAGTAAGAAATCATTTACTTAAGTCTACTCTGACCAAACCCACTTTCGAGGAGGTGACTGTTTCCAAGTGAGGTGTCTTCTGATACGAGGGGTTGGTAAACCCTAGCTGCCCTGTGTGCGAAAAGCTACCTGTTTCTGTATGGCCCATGAGCTAAGAAGGGATTGACAGTTATTAATAATTGAAAAAAATTTCAAAAGAATATCTTGTGACACATGAAAACTGTGTAAAATTCAAGCATCAGTGCCTGTAGATAAAGTTCAACTGAAACACAGCATGCTCAGTTGTTCCCCTAGCATTTAGGATTGCTTTTGTAGCCCTCCGGTGGCAGAGCTGAATAGCTGTGATACAGGATGTGTGGCCAGAAATATTACCATTTGGCCCTTCACAAAATAAAAGTCAGCATCTGCTTTATTCTCTGCCAGCAAAGGTCCNCAACTGAAACACAGCGTGCTCAGTTGTTCCCCTAGCATTTAGGATTGCTTTTGTAGCCCTCCGGTGGCAGAGCTGAATAGCTGTGATACAGGATGTGTGGCCAGAAATATTACCATTTGGCCCTTCACAAAATAAAAGTCAGCATCTGCTTTATTCTCTGCCAGCAAAGGTCCATATAGTCAAAGCTATGGGTTTTCCATATAGTCAAAGCTATGTACGGATGTCAGAGGTGGACCATAAAGAGGGACCACCAAAGAATTGATGCTTTTGAATTATGTTGCTGGAGAAGACTCTTGAAGAGTCTCTTGGACTGCAAGGAGATCAAACCAGTCAATCCTAAGAGAAATCAACCCCAAATATTCACTAGAAGGACTGATGCTGAAGCTAAAGCTCCAAGACTTTGGCCATATGATGCAAAGAGCTGACTCACTGGAAAGACTCTGATGCTGGGAAAGATTGAGGGCAGGAGGAGAAGGGGGCAGAAGAGGATGGGGGCAGAAGAGGATGAGATGGTTGGATGGCATCATGATTCAATGGACGTAAGTTTGAGCAAACTCTGGGAGATAGTGAAAGACAGGGAAGCCTGGTGTGCTGCAGTCCATGGGGTCTCAAAGCACTGGACACAACTTTTAGTGACTGAACAACGACTCCATTCTTTGTTAGGTAAAAGTGTTTGGAACTCATGACCTCAGTGAGAGTTACCTCTGTCTCAAAGCAAGAACCACCAAGGAGAAGGCTTATTTTCACCCAGTCCCCTGAGGCCTCAGCAGGCCCCTTGTGGAGAAATCCTTGATGGCTATGAATTAGCACCCTTGGGAGAACACTCGACAAACCTTACCTGGTCACTGGGCTCGAAGCTCATCTCCTCCTTCTCAGTTTTCATAGCTATTAATTTCGTGTTGCTGGCAGGGTCCGTCTTACTGTCCAGTCGCTCAAGTTTGGGGGTGATTTCTGGTAAACCGATATCTTTAGTATCGTCCTTATCAAGCAGATAGCGAAGTAGTGCATTCTCTTTCTTCTTGGGGCTCACTGGCTCCTGCTTGATGGTCGCCTCGGACCCAGGAGCTGTGCTGCTGGCCTCCTGGCTCAGCTCCTTGCCCGTGGCTTCCGCTGTCAGCTTTGCCAAGTCCACGGGGGAGCTGCTGTCCTGCAGGAGTCTGTGCAAAATCTTATGCTTCTCCTTGAGCGAAGTCCCATGCGTTGACCCGGGGCCGGGCAAGCTGCCTGTGGAGTCCTTGTTGGTGTCTGACAGAGAGCTGGGCAGCGGCGAGGGCTCTATCTGGTCGGATTTGGTGGTCAGCAGCTGCAGGAGTTTGGTCTGCCCCTTGCTGTCGAGGAGTCGGCTCTGCCCGTCGGGTCTCTCATTGCTCCCAGCAGGAGGCAGGCCGGCCTCACTGGGATCCTTTGGCTCCCCAGGGTGGCAGCTGCTCTCTGCTGGCCCGGTTGGCCCTTCTGGGGGCTCCCCATAAAGTCCAAAACAGTCTTTGGAGTCTAAGCTCCCCATCTTGCTGAGCTGGGGGGGATTCATATTCACTGGGGAGTTTTGCAGATTGCCCATTTTGAGGTCCGGGGAGGCCAACGACGACCCTAGCGAGACCCCGTGCCCCTCGCTGAGGGCCTGCAGCGCATTGAGGGAACTGTTGGTGTAGCTATGGCTATTTCCTGTGCTGCTGCAAACTCCCACAGGGGAATGCAAGCTTCCTGCGGGGGAGAACTGACTGGGAGGAATTCGAGGGCTTCCGGCCACCCCGGGGCTCATGCGATGCCTTGGCGAGAGCATGGAGCTGGGCTGTCCTGGATTCAGGCCCGGGCTGCTTTGTGAGGGGCTGTTCATTTTGAGTGCATAGTTACTACCCTGAGGAGTGGTTGCTTGCATGCTCGACACGTGGTTCATTCCCCCAGAACCACCGAACCTGCCCATGGGCATGCCCATCTGTTCTTTTGGGCCGTTCATGGGGAAGTTTATATTGCTACTGAGGGTCATATCCTGACCAGGGTTCCCACTGCACATGGCCGGGTGGGCAGGGCTGCTAGAGCTAATTGGATTCAGTGGCTTCCCCATCGCTTGTCCAGTCAGATCCGGATTCATTACACATACATTCTGCTCTCTGTAAGATGAGGAAAGACATATAAGATAAAAGGGAAGATACTGAGCAAGTTGTTATTAATTTTCAAAGATGAGATTGCTTCATTTCTTTAAAAGAGCGGACGACATGGAAGGAAAAGAAAGATAATACTTTGATGAAACCATCTGCAATTATGGGCAAGATTGAACATGCAGCATTTAGGACCAAGAGGGATGTTTTCCAGTCCATTCATTAAGACGTCTGTGGTTTTACAGAGGGAGTTTGTGTTTAAATTTGACTACTACCATATTGACATCGTATTTGCTAGACAAGACATTAGCAGGGTTCCAATTACATACTATACCTTGCTCATTAACCAGTATGTTATCATGAATAACTGAGAGCTTGTACTGTCTGAAAGAAATGACCCAAGCAAGCATAGCTGTCTTCAATTATTTGCAGAGATTACAATTCCTAACAAGAGACCCATCTGTGAGCCTAGAGCTTGATGTGGGCTACTTGGCTCAAGATGAATAGTAAACCTTAAGAGGAAAAAAAAAAAAACCCGCTCCAACTATTCGAAACTCTCCAAGTTTTCGAGCCAACAAAGTTACCCAAAGTGTTGGGAATTCGGTTACCTGTCTAACAGGTTCCCCGCCTGGGTTCCCCTAGAAGGCCAAGTGAGCACCTCTCAGACCATATGCGAGGAGCTGCAGGTCATCCTTACTCTGGGATCTTAGTCCCTAACTCGCAGGCCACCCTACTCCACTCCTGCACTCAGGGCAGCTTTCTAAGCTGGACGATTTTCTAAGCCCTGTGAACTTTAATTTACAGCTTGGCAGTCACTCATGAGTTACCAAATGCGTTCACAAATCCAAACAAAACAGGTTTCACAAATTGTCAAACATCAGCTTTCAGTTAGGGGGGAGCAATCTGGCCCATCTGTAATCACTTTCAGATTGTTTCAGTTCGAGGTTGGATTTATTAAGAGTTGGCATACAGGGCTGCTTGATTTTAATTTCTAAATAACAAAGTACATAATTGAGAAGTGTAATAAAAGGGAACTCTAGAGCAACTTTATATATCTGCTGATAGTACCTCATAAAGTTTTATACAGCACACACATAAATATTTACATAACTTGAAATGCAATCATTTCCCTAAATTTGTGCTCTAAAACAAGATGGTTTATGATATTTACTTTAAAAACCAACATTCAATTTTCCTCACTTTTATTTTTTGGGGAAATGTTTACTACTTTTCAATTTAAAGTCTAATGCAAAAGGTTAATTTAAAGCTGAGAATAACAATCTAAAATACTCCTTTCTAAGTATATGTATATTTGAAAGTTTCAAATCTAAGCACATGGGAGCAGAAGTCATTCTGTATTCCTGCCCTGGGAAGTGATCTGTTTTCCTCCTCTGATGTGACAGGCAGTCATTTCAAAGTTAGTGTGAGCTTGTGTCCTTCTAGTTAGGTTTTAAAATTCATTAGTATTGGGAATTCCCTTGGGAATCGTTAGGATTCCCAAGTTTTCACTGGTGAGGGCCTAGGTTCGATCCCTGGTCAGGGAACTAAGATCCCACAAGCTGCATGGCTCGGCCAAAAAAAAAAAAAAAAAAAAAAAAAGTATTAGTCTTAAGGCTAAAGTTCAAAGTGTAGCCTTAATTTGAATTTCAGCATCAGAAGTTGTCTTTTAGCCAACAGTTTACTTATTTTTCTCTTTCTTTTTTTTGATGTGAACCATTTAAAAAGTCTTTATTGGATTTGCTACAACATTACTTCTGTTTCTGTTTTGGTTTTTCAGCCATGAGGCACGTGGGATCTTAGTTTCCTAAACAGGGACTGAATTAACCCTACCCCTTGCACCGGAAGTCTTTGGACCACCGAAGTCCCAATAACAAATCAATTTATATTTACATGACTGGGGTTGGTCAACAGAAACATCTACCCAAGCTGATAAGCTCTGGGATAAAATCTGCTTTCGGAGCGTGGCTTCCTGAGCTGGGCGGGGGAGATGGTGTGTCAGCATGAGGCTTACCTGTGCAGCACATGCAAAGATATCACAAGCTGAGGTTCATTAGTCGTCTGAGATCGGATGAGCTTGCTCTTCGTTTGCGCAGCCACGAGGGTGCCGTCAGACAAGGAAAAGCGGTAGATCTGACTGAATGCCAGTCCCTGTCTCAGCACTGCAGGTGAGCAATAAGCAGAACGCACGGTTAGAAACAAATTGGGGGTGGGGCGGGGCCAGACATACTAACAGTAATCAACTTGGCTAAGTTTAATATTTTCCTCCCAGTAGGTTGAAGAGAGTTGTAATACTTTTTGACAGAACATTATCCATGATCCATTTTTAAAAGCATATTTATTTTTCTCTTAAGATGCCAATAATTTCAGCATACTGGGTTTTCTTTCCCCAAATGAAGTTTTGATCCCCTAACCATGTTCTTTTAAAAATCTTCAGGATCATGGTAAGATAGAGTAAAAACAATTTATTAGTTCAAAAGAAGCTTTGCAACGATTTGTCTGAAACGTTAGGAAGTAATATGGTGTTATAAACAGGATTACCTCTAAAGGGTACAATGTGCCTTTAATTTCTCTTTAAACTAGTACAACAGTAAATCTTATGTAAAACTTATGACACTGAATATATCCTCTGAATATTCATCTTGAAGTTACAAACTATTTAATCCATTATATCATAGTACCATTCCCCAGTTTTGTTTCTCAGTGTGTAAGACATATTATTTCTGTGGTCAGGACAACAGGAAGTAAAACATAAACAACCAGAGGGATCTTTTCAGAGAAAAAAGAAAGCTAAATAGAAAACGGAAATAATAAAAGCACAACTCTGAGTGACATGGAATTGGTTTAACATCTGGATAATGACATCAGTTATTTCCATTTTCAGGACCACAGCAGAAAATATAACACTAGGCTAAAATAATTTCTCTCGAAATTTCAGATTTATCTTTCAAACAACTGCATTTTAAAGCTGTCAAATACTGCATATTAAAAAAAGGAACATTTGATTTGGCCACATGGTTTAGTTACCTTACCTCCTAAGCCATTTTAAGATGACTGCCATTTTTTACCACATAATCCTCAGCACACATTTTGTGGGTGGAATAGTCAGTCCCAAAGTGACCAAGTACATTCATCATTCCAGAAAATTACCAAAACACACACACACACACACACACACACACACACAAGCAGGTACTGACATACAATGAGGATTCAGACTTTTTGGTAAAATTTCACTTTGAGCAATTTCCCTGGTTAAACCAACCCCCTACCCCCAGCAGTTCCAGGTAGGGACACAGTATTTAGGCATCACTTTTTGCTACCAATTGTTGCATGATTCCTCTGAAGTGGCAGTACTGCAAACAAATGACTGTATATATGTGTGCATCTGGGTTTCCATACTCAGTATGCCAGCCAACAGCAGCAGGAATACCATTTTTATAATAAGACTCGTATTTCCAGTGGGTTATAATTTCAAAATTTTATCCGACCTTGGCAGTGATTCTTTGAGATTTTCCATTACCGTCTGTCTACATCAAGAACTGCCACTGAGTAGATTTGTGTCAGCAAGCCCCTGAACGCATTCAGAAAGCTCCTCCATGTAAACAAAGTCTTCTGGTAGATTTTTATTCAATACTAATGATTACCGGCAACCCAACTTATTTCATACACTTGGATGAAATGTATTTTATACATGGTAGAGTTTCCTTTCAGTGGGTCCGCTCTGTTTAAACCTAGCGCTGTGCCTAGTACATATTTGTAAACCCTTGTGTAAGGAATCAGGAAGCCACAGGATTAAACACGGGGCATTGCCACTCAGAGCCCAAGGACACTGAACAAGGTTGATGAGGGATTTCTTATTCTTTCTTACTGTTCTTTTTATTTTAAACCAGATCTAGTGAAATGGCAGGTAAGTTATTTATTTCTGTCAAACGTGACATCTTTATTTCCTCTTTTTCTTTCCCACTTAAAAGAAATGCTGGAAGACAGAAATGGTTGGATTCAGTGCTTATTTCTAAGAAATGTGGATGAAGATAAAAAGGATAAACAGGATGAAAAAAAATAAAGGTTATTTACCATGACCTGTATTTTTTCATAAGCAATCTTAAAAGCATAAATTTTTTAACATACAAACACTACTGCCAAATGCCAGAGTTTCAAACTGTGGTACTGGAGAAGACTCTTGAGGGTCCCTTGGACTGCAAGGAGAGTCAACCAGTCAATCCTAAAGGAAATTGGTCCTGAATATTCACTGGAAGGACTGATGCTGAAGCTGAAGCTCCAAAACTTTTTGGCCAGCTGATGCATAGAGCTGACTCATTAGAAAAGACCTGATGTTGGGAAAGATTGAGGGCAGGAGGAGAAAGAGGGGACAGAGAATGAGATGGCTAGATGGCATCACTGACTCAACGGACAAGAGTCTGACCAAACTCCAGGAGATAGTGTAGGACAGGGAAGGCTAGTATACTGTTGTTCGTGAGGTCTCAAAGAGTCGGATATGACTTAGCAACTGAACAGCAACAACAGAGTCATGGATGCACCTTAAATGGAAGATGACAAACTAAAACTGCATTTTCAATACTGAGTTATAAATTTTCCGGCAAATATGGAGACAATTTGCCAAACCCAGTTACAAAGCACAGGGCCCTGTACCTCAAAGGCAGCGTGGCTCTGATGGAATCCATGCTGGTAACCAAGTGCCCCAACCAGGACACGCAGGGCCCATGAGAGAAGGGTCAGAAGAGTGGAAGTGAAAAGTATCTCCCTCCACGATGGAGTCCTTAATAAGCGCTAAAGAAAGGATTTTTTTTTTCTTTGTTCTTGCCAATTTAGCAAAAGACCAGAATGCACCTGAAAAAAACTGATGCTGCAGAACAGCAGTGGGAGCAGTGAGGTTGAGTGATGGCCAGGACGATCCCTAGGTCCCTCCAGGGCTCACATTTTCTAATCGAAGGCTCCCGGGTCCGTGTCACCTGCATCAGCTCCCCATTGACAGCAAGAGAGGCAAACATCCACATCCCTGGGTGGACCGTGGGGATCGAGCGGCCCACAGGAAGGGGGCCAGTGCCAGGCAGAGGCCAGGGGCTCAGAGAGGGCTGCTGTTATTACTGAAAGACAACTCTGACATTGTGGGCTTAGCTCCAGGTGTCCTATTAACTAACTGTATGACCCCAGACAAGTCATTTCATCTCTTTCTAGACTTCATCTGGAAGGTGGTGATGGTGGTGGTGGGCCTCAGGATCCCATTGTCACCTCTACCAGGAATTCACCTGTTCTTGCAAATTTCCTTTCATTCTTATTTTCACAGTATCCTTATGATTCAGGTAGGTTTTTTTTTTTGCTATTAGAGGGGACCTGAGAGTACCGTCTTACGTGTCTAGAAGCCAGAGCACTGAAGAAAATGATCTCGTTCCCTTTCATCTGCCTTTGTGAGAGGTTATCATCTTCAGTTTGACTTCCCTCATCTCTCTTAGCCCTACAGTTCCTCCTATTCCATTTCCCTTCAGATAGCGACAGTCCTGGGCAAGAGTCACCAGATCTAAGCCCCCAGGGTGGGTTCAGGAATCACTGTTGCAGAGAGAGTGCTCATCAGAAGGGGTAAGTCAGCCAGATGGACTTCAAGAAGGGTATTACTGAGAGACCGTTACCTTCATGGTGATGCCTCTTTGCGTAAGACACAGACTCCCCCTCGTGCTGTGCGTGGAACTTCTGGATGCACCTCCTCACCAGGTCCTCCCAGCCTGGCTTCATGGCTGCCCGCATGCTGCTAGTGTCCAGGGACGTGATCTTGCCTAGTAAACAACAGTGAGCATTGACCTACACACTGATCCATTCCTTAGAGAAATAGTTAAATCTTAAAGAGATAAAAATTGATTTCTTTAGGAATAGGTAGCGTAAGTGCGTGCAGCAGGAGGGTAGAAGGTGAGAAGCGTCCCCCACAACCCCACCTCCAGCTTCTGCCCCAGCAGCAGCTGCTATGCTCAGCTTCTAGACCCATTCCTTGCGTTGACAAACATTCTAAGTATTCTAGAATGATTTCTTTGCCCTTCTCTGCTGAGAAAATTTACCTTGGAGATCTTGGCGAGTAGTGAAACTTTCTGATGAGGGAAGAGCTGGTCTCTCCTTCATGGGAACTCTTCTAGCCACACAAATCAAGCAGGACTGCAAATCTTCAATCACATACATTGATGGTTATCATAGGAGCCTTTTGCAGTGTTTCAAACAAAATCAAATGCACTTATGACCGCACAACCTTGTAGGTCAGTAAGGGAAAGAGCAACGAGACACTATGTACCTCTGGTCCTCACCTGGACTGGGAAGCAGCTGGGGGAGGTTGAGATATGGGGAGCTGAGGATAAACTGCTGAAGCCACACGACACGTGATGAAAGCCCATCTGTCATACTACAGTTGACCATCCGAAAGCATCTCCCCAGTGGTGGAAATGAGTGGAACCCCTTCTTATTAACTGGCTGATATTAACAACCAGCTGAATTCTTAATAAAGCCTACAAATGATGACAACTGAAACCGTCAAGGGCTTTCTCTTTGAGTTTTAGGTTCATTAAGATATAGGAAAACTAGATGTACCTTCTCCTGAACTATGTTGATGCTCCTACAATGGCAATATACAATATAAAACAAAGTATATAAACAGAGCCTAGACTCAGATTCAGAGAACAAATCCTAGAAAATGCAGTGTGTCTCAAGTTTAGTTTCTTGGCCATGGCTAGGATCTCACACAACTGATGCTAAGCATTTACTCCTTACCCTACTTCAACTCTTTATGTGTCTGTGTTCACTTCTGGAGATCAGGGAGGATGTGTTCTATCTTGTAACATGCAGAGCACACTGCAAGCCCTTTCAATTTCAAAAGTGCTGGATAAAGGTTGATTTAAAAAAAGTCTCTTCATATTTTATGTCACTAATTTATGATTTTAAATTTGGGAAAGAATGTCTTTAAACATATCCATTAATAGTATCACAAACATAAAGGTAGTCCTCATCTTCAACATAATAAAAGCTAAATTTTTGAGCACTTACTATGAGATAGATACCTTTCTAGCTGCTTTATAGGTTACTGATTCATTTAATCCTCTTAACAACTCTGTGAGGCAGGCCCTAGCATTATCTCCATTTAACAGAGGAGAAGCCAAAGCATGGAGTTTCAGTAACTTACCCAACACCACATAAAATTTTGGGGAAGCAAGGATTTGAACATGAGTGCACCATGGCTCAGAAACCCTACTCTTATGCTATACTATGTAAACATTCAGAATCAGATTTTAAATGGACAAACATGTTGACATATACAGCACAAAACCATAAATTAGCTCAGCTACAGAATATGGCTTTACAATATTCAGATGAATTAGCAGCACTTACTCTGTTGCATACAGGAGAATAAAACAGCTTGACATTCCATCTCTACGTAAAAATTTAATTTTGAAAACTATGTATCATCTGTGACAGCTCAATTACTTCCTTTCCAATAAAATTTAAATTAAAACTTACATATTTTTTGAAAAGAGGATTAAATATCTATGCCAATCATGGTATAGGCATGCTCATTTAATCCTTATTACACTGTGATACTGGAATTGTTGATTTCACTGGTTAAGAGAATACATGGGTGTTCAGAGAGGTTGAGAAGCTTGCCTACAGTCAGCGCTGATACACAGCTGATATAGGAGCTGGCCTGTCTGATTATAAAGCCCGCAAGGTTTCTACTTATTGATGGGCCTCGGCTCTTTCCCTTCTGCTACACACACAGGAGGCTGTATTCAGCATTGTCCCATATCATAGACAGTGACAGTCTCAGAGGTGTTGAGCAATCTCCTCAGAAGGGATAGGGCTGGACACTATATCAGTATCTCTTTAAAGGGAAGCGCCTAAGAGCTTACAGTTTGGGACTCTTCTCCCACTCCCGCTCCCACCTCCATCCTCTCTTATTCTGGATGCAGCATCCATAGACAAACGACACAAAATTCATCAATCCCTTGAAAGTATACAAAAGATGTTCTTTGTACCATGGGTGTTTTCCAAGGTGTGCCTCGGACCTTGCTGCAGATGTCCAGAGATGCCTAGGATCCCTGAGAGGTTCAATACTAGTGGAAATGCTCTGGCAGGGTAGCTACACGGTGGGTATTTAAATGAAGACTTAATAAAATAGACAATTTGGTCCCCAGTTGCATTATTGACATTTCAGATTCTCAACAACTGCCTGTGGCTAGCCGTGGCTGTGCTGGACGTTGAAGATATATAACACTGCCATCGTCACAGAAAATTCTATTGGATAGTGCTGTTTTAAAGACTTGATAATTAAACTGATCACAAGAATTGTTAAGTAGGTAAAAAGAACAAAGCAACTGCCTCTAAATTTTCCTTTGTGTGGCCTCTAGTTTCAGATTATTAAGTGTGAAAGTAGCAGCACAGGAATACATGATACTAACATATCTTAGAAGTGACCCCTACCTTCTCCTTCTTCTTTGATGGACTTTGGTTGAGAGACAGCAAAGCACTGCATAGTTTCATATTTCTGATGTGCTTCCTGGTTATCATGACCTTCTTCTTCTGATTCAGGTAAAGGTTTTACCAGCATCCGACAGTTGAAAGTATGGCTGTTCCGCCTGGGAGGTTCGCCAGACCAAGCTCCCCCGTTCACTGAGCAAAAGGCAAAAGCAAGCCAATAGGGTAAAGAAACTAGTGTCAGACTGGCTTCTGCCAAGTTACCAAAACAGTGTAGGAAACACGCAGTGATTTTACTTTCATATAATGTTTACACTTTTCTAAGTAACTTCAAAATCTATAGGGGGAAGAATGACGGGGTGAATTCTTGGGAAACTTCGTGGGAATCTCAAATGTCTTTCACACTGGTTACTCTTCACCCGGACACCTTCCCTTCAAGCTCAGACCCTGATTTCTCACCAGCCCCCTCTTATCCATCCAGCTGGATCTTTCATGTTGCTGAGCACAAGATCTGTCCCCATCACTATCCACACCAGGTCCCACATGGACATCTCTGCACCTGCTACCTCATCTACAAGGTCAGGACTTCTCCATGTCTCCTACCCACATGACTCCTGCCCCAAGGCTTGAGGCCCTCTAATTATGTAACAAGCAACTCTAGGCATCCCACACTGTTGCTTCTTACTAACCCCTCTTCCCTAAAACTTCTCCAAAATTTGAAGTGTATAATCTGTAATTGGGCTGTATTTTTTTTTCTTCATGTGTATTTCTTCATTAAGACTGACATAATCTTGAGAATACACTGCTAATGTCATTTATTCCTTTTCAATGAAATACTACTATACTATGTCTTCTATTTTCTTATCAATATTTAGGAATTTAATACCAATATATTAAACATATGTATTATATCAAGAAAAAGGTGATGTAAGAGAAGAAAGACGTGTTTTTTTTACTTTTGAGATGCATTAGAGAAACCAAAAAGAGAAATAAAAAGGGCCAGTCATAAGATAAGCAAAGCACTTTCAAAAGTCACTAGCTAGAAAACATTTGAAAGACCAGTTAGGTCCCACAATGCTAACCCCACAGACACTGGGCTGCAGAGGCGGAAAGAAGGAACTAAATCCTAGAGAGAAAAAGGAAATATCAAGTTAACTGCAAGAAACTGTTTTACTGAAGGAACCACAGCTAGCTTTATATAGACATCTGAAAAGTTTATTTTACCATCAATATTCTTAAAAGCTTATTTACATAAAGGAGACTACATAGAGTAATCAAAGAAAAAAAGACCTCTTATTAACTCAGGTTAATAAGTAATTTGAAAGTATAAAAAAATACAATATAATGTAAGGCAGAGAGCTCTTTAGACAAGTGAATAAATAGTAATAGTGAATTAACAAGTACAGGTCTTTGAGGAAATCATAAAATTACTGAAGAGATTTGAAAATACTAGTTATTTGAAATAAGAAATCCCATTTTCTTGTTCATTTACTAGAGAATATAATAAAAGGATCTCACATTTTGTATTACTGTTGCAGTCACTTTGAACAAAGGGTTATCCTATTAAAAGAAAAGCTAGCCATAATGGAATGTGAAAGGACTTTTTCCTATTTACTGTGGTGACAATGAGACCAGCTAGTATAAACAGTTTTAAGAAAAGGAACAAAAATTTTTGCTAAGTCAGGACTTGACTTTATTCTCTACTAAAATATGTACTTCTTTTTAGCCATGAAGATGCTCTTAGCATCATCAGCTTAAGTGAGAATATTAAAAAAGAGCACTTAGTGAGTGGGAACAGTTATGCTCCCCAAGCAGCCACTGAGGTGGGCCCATGCAGTGAATCACCCACTTTAAAATATGGCCCTTTATAATCACAGACACTTTTGGTCAAGATGAGGAGGGCAGGAAGGGGCAGCAGTGGGTGGGGAAGGAGGCAGCAGACCGCCATGTCACCTGCAGAGCCATTGAAGGGTCTCAGAAGCCAAAGAGCCCATTTCAGGCTCCCAGGCTGAGAGCATCCGAACCGCGACACACCACTTGTTCCTTCACATTTTATTTTTAGAACGTTGTATACACCCACATCATACTCTTCACAAGCTGAGACTCAAAATAAACGCAATCTCAAGCTTCTTGTGACCTTCTACTTCTTAAGTGGTCATGGAGAAAAAGGACAAAACAGAGTCGGCTGGCACTGGATAGGGTGGGAGGCAATTGGGCACTGTCTTGGGAAAAAAAAAAAAAAAACCACCAAACAAACCCCATGAAAATAGTTGCCATATGACTGCTTTCCATCTGAAGTCCTTTCACTTACTTTAAATATAGGGTCAAAATGATCATTCATAGACAACTATCTACAGATGGCCTTTTCTCCATGACTTCTAAGCTTAAAACATTTAATACAAGCATCTCTTAAAACACTCCCCAGTTACTGTTATCCCCGACTGACATAAAAGAGTTCTGTTTCACCTCCCGCCAGCCAAGATGATGTGTGTGGGGACGGGGTGGCATGGGGTGGTAAGCAGAGACCTGGAGGACATTCATTTACCTATGGACTTTGGCAGCAGGTTTTTGACGAATTCAGTGTGGTCCCCAACGTGCAGAACGCTATAGACACTTTTGTTCATCAGTTCTTCCTGGTTATACCTTAGGTACTGTGTCACATTCTCTGAAACAAACACAACGTTGCCTTCCAGGTTCACTACAAAGAAGAACCCATCAAGGGCCTACGGGAAGAGGCACAAATGGTGTTAGAAAGACTTCAGCGGAAGGTCACGTGCAACTGTTGTGAAGGGAACGGTCCTTTTAAGGGAAACGTGACTCACTCATGGAGAAGAAAAGAGATCTCTCTCTCACCTCTCCTCGCATTCAGAAACAACCAACACATTTTTCTTAGTGAGATGATTCCATCTTAGAAAGTGAGACAGAGCCTACATCAGGCTTTCTTGTCATGAACTAAATGACAAACACTCATCCTATTACTTTATCAGGAGACAATTACTGCCACGTTAAGAGTATGCAGGCATTTATCTGTATTTTCCGAATGAGACGCATGTACTCCGCAAGGCGGAGGACTTGTATGCTACTGATCCAGTTCAGGGCTATTACTTTTCCTCGGTATAGTTCGTCATGGAATACAATGCGAGGGAGAAGTCACTGATAATTTCCCACAGTTTAAGGATAAATGCCAAGGAAAAAAAAAATCAGAAAATTTTGCTAAGCTGCCAAGTCTTAAATGAAAAGAATTGAAAATGATCTCAGACCTTTTTAAGCAACGTCAATCCTTTATTGTCTGGTGTCAGTGGGGGAAGGTTCTGGGAAGTGTGTGTCTGATGCGACAAACCTGTCTTCCTGGGGACCTCAGGCTGAGACTACACAGGGCCTTGTGGTTTAGCTTTCTAACCCCAAGGGAAAGAAAGTTAACTAATTGTGCCTGGCTGTATTTCTTTATTCTCCAGGTTGTTAAGATGTAGGTTCCTAAATCACCCGGAGAGCAGGAGCATTTTTCCTGTGATGGGTGCATGGTTCACTTTGCTATCATTCTGAAACAGATTAGGGAAGGAGATGAAGGGCTGAGGATCATTTCAAGAAATAACAGTAGATATCGACACATTTACTGAGCCTTAAACACACTATCTCTTTTTATTTTTACTTATTTATTTTTTTGGCCGTGCTGTGCAGCTTGTGGGATTTCAGTTCCCTGACCAGGGATGGAACCCGGGGCCCCTGGCAGTCAGCACGCAGGGTCCTAACCATTGGATTGTGAGGGAATTTCCCACTGTGTCATTTTAACATTTACAATTCTGGAAGGAATGTTTTCCCTTTGCCAATTTACTGAAGAAGGAAAAATGGAGACTCAAAGAGGGTAAGTGATTTGCTCAAGCTCTTGCAACCAGAGCTGGGATGCAAATCTGGGTGGACTGCCTCTAAAGCTTGTGCTTTGATTTGCAGGTGGCACAGAGTTCTCCCCAGTGTTGACCCAGAGCGCCTTCTTGTCATGGTTGCCTGGACAATGCAAAGTCTGGGCGCTCAGTGAGTTTCTCTTAGTTCTGCCTCCTTTCCCTTTTTGATCTTCATTTGCCAGAGCTGTTTTATGGATCAGGGAGTGATTAGGACTGGATGAGGCTTGATAGTGACCAGGCATTCCTTGGATCAGGGCCAAGGGGTCCACCCAGTTCATGCCAGTTTCTTCCGGCTGTGTATTTACTGGTTTTTCACATGGATGTTTCATGGACACACCAATATAACAATGTGCATGACTGGGGCATATATTTTACTTTTTCCTCTAGTTATTATTTAACAGGCCCTTATTCTGTGAGCTTTCTTTGAAATATTTCATCTTTAATTCTATTTTCAAGACAAAACTACGCATACTCTCAAATTAGAACTGACCACAGGTATCGATGAAAAGCTCTTAAAATATATACATACATGTATGTATGTACATGTATATATATACACATATGTATGTACATGTATACACACACATACACACATATACAGACATCATTTTGTTTTAAGCTCTTCTTAAATGTTCACTGTGGTGTTCCCACTGGTGTAAACAATGTGCAAGCCAAAGCAAGGCTGTGTAAATAGCTTTCCATGATAGGTTGGCATCAACTGTTGGAAACCTTGTGTGAGTGTGTGCGCATGTGTATATAGGGTATGTGGGGAGGGAGGTCAGGAAGTAAGTCAGCTGATTAGTTATGTACTAAGTGTTCTCTTAAACTCACAGCTTTAAATATGCCTTCAACAGGGACTGTCATGATAATATTACCTATGTGTCACTTTTGGAAGTGCACGTGGCTTCCTACTGCTTTATACAATGGTAAAGACATAGTGGAAAGATGAAATTCTTTCACCTTATAAAACTATTTTGTTTTCTTAAAGCTCACTATGATATGCTCTCATGAAAAAAACCTGACATTTAGTTTTGTTGCCTAGCAACTACTATGCTATGATGTAAGCATGAGTGTGCATCTATGCCTAGAATGGCTCAATGAGAGCAAGTTCTCTCTGTTTAAATTATTACATGTTAACAGGGAAAAGATGCAAATTCAAACCTTAAGTCTCTAGATTCAAAGCATTACCTCTCACATGTTTAGCACTAAAGTCCTGCTACACAGGTGTTTGCTCAATGCACTGAATTCTCAGGAGACTATTTTGCAACAGTGAAAATGTGGATTTGATTTTATGAGATAAGATCCGCTGACATCTAGCAATCTGATTTCTGCAATTAATGAGCTTGCTCTCAAAGAGCTTGAGTCATAGCCTTGTGGTTACAGCCAGCATCTCTTTTTAGAAGCCTTGAAAATCTTCCCAAGAGTTTCCACCCTACTTTAAGTCACCCCCAATGTAAGTAATAAACACAGGTATATGGGATTTTCCTAACTGTAATATTTAAAATTCCCCATCATTTCCAAATGAATTTTGTTTCCAGTTCTTTCATCGAATTCTAAGAGTCCGCCTAGTTAAGGGTTTTCTCAGCTGCTTCTAAGAACCAAGTAGGAAGCAGCACTCTCTGGCCTTCCAGTGCCTTGTCAACACTGAAAAATCAGGTTAAGTGTCTTTTCACTTTTTCTCTAAAAATTGTCATTACGTGTTTTCAAGCCAGTGATGAAAGAGAAACAAGCAGGGCCCAACATAGGGTCCTTTAAAGTCTTTTGGTCAGCAGGGTAGCCCCAAGGGTTGAATTTTGTCATCTCTAAAAATAAAGACTGGGTCAGACAATCTTTACATTTTTTTCTGCGTCTTCCTAGCCCCATTATACAGTAGATTTTCACAGAATTAGACTTTCTAAAAATAAAAATCATCTTATGCGCCAACTGGTTATCTTTGCTTTAAAAATCCTAATTTCTTCTATATGTGTGGCAGCTGCCAGTGAAGCAATTCTACAATAGAAATGCTGCAGACCTTCTGGCCATGTGATAATTTTCAATCTCATCATATCATCAGCAGAGTAAATTACCCTGAGAACTGACATAATTTATGTCTCAGGGCTCCTCTGCTTCTTGTTATATATTCACTGACATTTTTTTCCCTCATCTTACCATAGCCTACATCCTGAATTTTAATTTTGGAATAGGTATAGCAAAGAATCTGATGCTTAATACTGTACTGGGTTAATAAAATAAGAAAGTGGGACTTAAATTCTAGATAGTAGTCTGATCATGAAAACTCCTAAAGTTAATAAAGAAATGGTAGTTAATCAAGAAGGAGGAGATATATGTATACTCACAGCTGATTCACACTGTTGTACAGCAGAAACTAATACAACATTGTAAAACAATTACATATTATACTCCAATTAAAAAAAAGTTGGACCCCCCAAAAAAGAAATGGCAGTTAAGATCACCCATTGCAGTGATGCTTATCTTAAAAGTTCTGAGTATTACTTCAATTTTTGTCTTTATGAAATCAATAACCTAGATTGATGTAGCATAAATAAAAAGTGTAAACCTCCATTTGGTCCTCAAATTTTAGCCTGTATACATAATTATCTGTACTTGTACAGGTAAAAATCTAAGAATTCTGGCAACATTTCAAAACACAATATATCATAGAATTTAATAGGATATGTGAACATGAGTGCTTGTGAAATGAATGCTCATCTAGCACTTAAAGTTGGTCAAATTTATATTCTAATCTAGTTAATCTAATTCTACATTATCAATCTGAAAGGTATGTAAGCTGGAACCAGGAGTAAATTTTAGATACATATTAGTAAGCTTAAGAGGTCAGCAGTACTTCCAACTTAAGAGTGAAAAGTAAATGTGGATTAGCCTTAAATTATATTCACTTAAAAATGAATTTTTTTTTTAACTTTTTATTTGAGATTGGAGTTTAGCTAATTAACAATGCTGTGATAGTTTCAGGTGGACAGCCAAGGGACTCAGCCATACATATACATGTATCCGTTCTCTCCCTCAAGCTCCCCTCCCTTCCAGGCTGTCACATAACATTGAGTAGAGTTCCCTGTGCTATATAGTAGGACCTTCTTGGTGGTCCATTTTAAACACAGCAGCATTCACTGAAAGATTAAACAGAATACTGGGAAGATCAACAGCAGGGTGAAATACCTCCAGCATCATCGGCCCCAGTGCATCCTTGTCAATGACCCCCTGCCCGGTAGACGATACGTCTGACTTCTGCACTTCATCGATGTTGGCAGCTGCTGCTTTCTCTGCAACAAACACGAGTGTGAATTAACTGGTGTGCTATTTCAAGGACAGAGCGACACAAGAACATTTTTATCGTTATGACTTCAAAAAAAAAAAAATCTTCAGCAGGATCAGATCAGACTTTAAAAGAGTTAGAGAACATCCCCGCTGTCATGGCACAGGAGAAACTGCTGGAAGCAGGAGCCAGAAGACTAACTTTTCACCTTCAGGACCTGTGGCTCAGAGCCCCTTTCAGGCTGCCGATAAAATGAGTTTAGAGGTTTCATGCCAGTCCCCAGCAAGCTTTTTTTTTTTTTTTAAAGACTGCAAAACTGTTATATACTGGAGCACAATTAGGGCTTTCTGCAGACTCCCTAGGCAGGGATGACTGACTGGGAGTCTGTAGTTCCGGCTTCGAGAGAGAAATCAGAGATGCGTCTGAAGGAATAAAAATGAGTCCTGACCACTGTTGCTGCTTCCACGGGACATTTCTGTGGCTTTTGGACTGTCCCATCTCTTGTCACCTTCACATTTAGAATAACCAAAAAGACTGGCCCCTGCCTGGAGGAAGGTGATTAAAGACATGAGGCAGAGAGCGAGACGCCCTATCAGGCACTTGGAGAACTTCGACAGCAGCCCTCGCATCTAGTTCAGAGATGCCTGGTCTCAGCTCCTGGACTCAAATGGGTGAAGCACCAAGCCCGGGAAGACATTCCGTCATGGAAATGGCTCGTAGGGTAACAGATGCACGGTCATCAATGTATATGCAAATAGGCTATTTTGAGAACACTAAGAAAAGCTTAAAGCATAACAAGATACATTGCAACAATTTGTTAGAAAACAACACAACACGATGTACCAATTATTTGTCCTGGAATAAATTATAGTGTTTTGTACACTGCATGTTATCACTGTAATTAAATGCAAGTTAAGAAAACTGTGAGGATGAGATGGTTGGATGGCATCACCGACTCAACGGATATGACTTTGAGCAGACTCTGGGAGACAGTGAAGGACATGAAGGACAGGGAAGCCTGGTGTGCTGCAGTGCATGGGGTCACAAAGAGTCGGACACGACTGAGAGACTGAACCACAGAGAAAACTGTAAATCAATTCAGTACTCAGAATCAACTTGCTTTCATGAACTAAGCAGACTCTGCTTCTTTTTTTTTTGTAACAGAAGATTTTACACAGTGTTTGTGAAAACCTGTGAAGCTTAATTTGTACCTGGGAGCCTACAGAAAATAATTAGAATTATGCAGGCCCTCCAAATCTTGATGGAAATTGTCCACATGCATATGTATCAGCGGAAAAGAGAAGAGGGCCTGTGTAGTTCAAGTCTCAGCTCTGCCACATAGTACAAGTCAGAGCATGTCACTTCAACTTTTGGAGGCCTTAGTTCCTGCCTTCTTGCTTCATGGGCTGTGACAGGAGTAAACGGGATATGTAAAACACACTTTAAAAACCAGAAAGTGAGGGCCTTCCCTAGCATTCCAGCGTTTAAGACGCTGAGCCTCCCATTCAGGGGGTATGGGTTCAATCCCTGGCTGGGGAATTAAGATACCATGTGTCGTGCAGCACAGCTAACAACAAGGAAAAACAAAACAAAACCCATAAAGTAACTTACAAATATAACTTACTACTAGCATATCTGTCTTTATTAGCTTTTCCTGACTGAGTTCCAAAGGCAGAGGTCAGAAGCAGGGAGTATCTGTTTTCTCAGTGACTCTGCGACATTCCCAATTCACCTGCTTAGATCTGAATAATTGTGACTGGCTATAAATAGAGCTGTGGCTTGTCTAATAGCCTTTGTAACTCAGCATGTGAGGATGTGCTAGTCCTCACTTCATCTTTCCTTGCTGCCCTCCCCAGCTCTCGACTGTAGGCCCTCGTTCTAGCTGCTGGCTTGGTCTCAGCCCAGCCCTTCAGTCATTCTCACCTGGGGCAGGTGGGATCTCAGGCACTCCTCTTCCCTCCTCCCCATTTTTCCCAGAAATTTTTTCATTGCCAAATAACTCCCAAATAAATACATATTGGGACCAACTGCCCCACCCCCAGTTCGCTCTTTGAAGCTGTATATTTCTCCAGTTTCTGCTCCCTTCCCCACATCAGTCCAGGGAGAGGACAGGCACCGTCAGCGGCTGCTTCATCTCCTTTTCCTCTAGTTTAACAGCGCTGCCCTGTGAGGTCTCTGCAGGTTTAGGCCTAAAGGATCCCTGAGTTTCATGACTACTGAATCGCAAAAGTCATGTGATATTACAAATGTCCCTGCATTCCTTTTCATTTACTTTTTGTCTTCAGTGTGGTGGCCTTCAGGGTGTAGGAGTGTTAAAACTGCAGACTGAGTAATCCTCAGCCTCATTTTAGGGCAAAATAATACAAAATGACAAAGTTTCTGATAATCCATTTCCAAGTCCTTTGGTAAAAAAAAACTGAAGAACAGCTGATATGCAATATTAAATCAGTTTCTGGTGTGCAATAAAGTGATCCAACATTTTATACATCATAGTCCACTTCAAGTTGTTATAAAAATATTGCCGATAATCCTTGAATTATATGTTACCTCCATGTATCTTATTTCCCAAGTCTTTCAGAGACAATCAATATATTTTGTGAGATATCTACATTTTGAGGATCTGGTTATCATGCTGAAGACCCCAAAGTTTCCTCAATCCATTAAATATTTTGTGGAATTAAAAAATTCAAACTTGGAAAAACTCAATCATGCAGGTTCTTAAACAGTGCCAGACTTTCAGATTGGGGTATTCCAAATGTTCTAGCAATGTGTTCAAGGTGCTGAATTTTTGATGCAAGCACTCACAGAGAATGCAGAGCTGGTATGAGGAAACCAGCCAGGGATACTGTCCATGCGTCTTGGTGTCCTGCTATGTGTTCCAGTCACGCTTGTGGTACAGGTGGAGTGAAGGATCCTTGTGAGATGAGAGGATATATCTTGCTGGGGGCAGGGGGTAGGGGCCATCTACTGAGTCAAACAAGAGCTGTACAGTGAGGAACTAACTGTAAATTCAAAGAAAAGATTTTTTTTTTTTTTAAAGGCTGGACAGAGCTGAAAATACTTCACATCCCCTGTAGTGGTGTTGGATTCTGTGGGACACGTGAGTGCATGGCAAAAGCAACGGTTGTGTGGCGTCTGTTCCTGGGGAAATCTCAGCCTGGCCTCTGAAACCAGTGTTCAGGAATAATGGCCAACAATTTGTCTAAGCTGGAATTTTAGGAATCCCGGACTCAGAATGAAAACAACGAAAATTTTCCCAAGGTCAATCTGAGATAATTTTAGTGTGCTGGCAAAGAAAATTCCAGATGAGGCCACTGAGTATCTGCAAGAGAACTTTTAAAATGTTCAATGTTCACACAATGCTATTCATATATTTACTCAGAGAATGGGAACTGTTCACTACTCATAGAATAAATAAATAAGAAAAAAGGGTAAAGAATTTAGGGATCTTTATGCCTGTCCTCACTGAAGATCTATACATATTTATTTATATTTATTTTTTGTTAACTTGTCATCTATTCAATTCTGTATTAGATTTGTGCTTTGTCTACTTCTCAATATTAAAATCTCAATAGTATGAAGCGATAGAAAATACATAGAAATATGGCTTTACCAAGGTAATCTAAATCTAAATTAAACTGGCCATGAATTTATATTATTTGGGTACTTTTCATGAAGTAATTACTACCTCTGTACAAAGTTCATTTGGGCTTTACAGTCAACTCCTTTGAGATATCTTGTCATGTTACCCGGACATACATTGGTATTTTGTGGGAGCATTTCAAGAATGAGTATGCTATTTTTATGTCCCAGATATAAATAAGCTTAAATCCTTAGATATATTTATACTTCTGTAAGAACAGCCATTACTATACTAAAACATACTATTTAATATTTTTAAATTAGGCAGTTTTCTCAGTGGTCACAAATTATATTTACTTTTCTATATTTTGCATAAATTAACCATAAAAATATATTCGGTTACAAAAATATCCTTCAGTAAACTCCACAGTTTACTGAAAGATCATCCCAGATCTTTTCAAATGATCAAAACCTTATGAAATCTCATTATTACAGGTGGAACTCTTACACTGAAAAAAGAGATGATAAACCTGAATTTTCAGAGCCTACAAAAAGCTTTCTCCTCCATGCCCTGCTTTCCAGTTCTTCTGCACTTTGACTATTAAGGTTGTTCTTTTTAGGTAAAGAATATGACCTGAGAGAGTGACAATGAAAATAGTCTGTCCTTTTCTTCCTCACCCCCCAAAGACAAAAATGCCATGAAATAGCTCTAGGTCTTTGTAATAGCCCAGCGTTACAAATGCAAAGCTCTGATTAAAGAGACTGTCCAAGGATGTGGCTGTCATCTTTCTGCTACTGACCCTCCCTCCTGGGTGGCTGCTCCAAGAGCAAGCCCATCCTTCCTCCATTCACCGGCACTCTAGAAATCCAATACCAATTAATTAGATTTCCAGTTTCAAAGCAAAGAACAAATCCCATCTCTTTAGGGACTGTGTTAAGATGAGTCATACCACAAACTGGGAAAAATCATTAATATGATATTCCATATGCTTTTCTTCATAGGTAATTATTACTTGAACTTTCTCTCAGAACAAAAGGAAAGGTGAGTAGGGAAGCGTTTAATCTCTAGATATTTAAGTGATTTGCAAATACAAAGTAAAATTTAAATTTCCTGGTGAAACACACAGAAACTGATTGTAGCAAAAAAATTATATATCCTTGGGAAAAAAAAGCATATATAGCTATGTTTAAAGTATGAAGTGATGTGTGTATGTTTCTTAAAGACCTTTACATATTCTTAGAGAACATCATTCATTGATTTTTGGTAACCTAGTGAATCTTATAATATTAGAAGGTCTCATCTACTTGTTAATTAGGCAATTGAACTGAGAACATGCACTCCCAGGGCCTTTCTGAAAAATATGGCCAGAACAGATTCCTGCCTCTCACGGGGACGGCAGCCATGGCCCAGGAGACAGCCACATAATTGCTCTAATTCCAGCAGCAGCAGCGGCGACAGCCAACGATGACTTAGAAACCTAAGTGCTATTTAATGTCTGCCCATTAGAGGGACATAGTGATATGGTCATTACTTAAGAGGTTTATGCTCTTGCTTTTTCTCTCTCAAAAAAAGTCATCTGAATATGGGACTTCCCTGGTGGTCCAGTGGTTAAGACTCCACGATTCCAATGCAGGGTATGTGGGTTCTATCCCTGGTCAGGGAACTAAGATTCCACATGTCATAAATACATAAAAAATTAAAAAAAAAATCATTTGAAGAAGCCATGGAAAACTTGCAGAAATTATCTTTAAAAAGTCAGAATTGAAATAAGTATCAGTGATTCACTCTGAAAAATATATAACCTGAAAAATAATCCATGGTGTATTTTTACATCTAGAGAATATTTGAACATTGCCCATGTTTGGATGCCCTGCCATGTAACAAGTAAGAGTTGAAAAGTTGTTCCCAAGTTTGGTCAAGTATGAGGAGAGCTGCGTTTATGGAAGTGATATTATTTAAGGTATTAGCACCTTCAACTAAAAGGGAACCTGATACTTTATGCAAGTTTTATAATTAATTCCACTGCTCCAAAATGAGTGCAGTCGCTCACCCAGATACCTATCAATTTTTCAACAGACTGACGTCAAAGACGAGTCTAATTACCTCCACAACAAATTTTAACACTCGAGTAGGAATACATCCACAATTTCCACCTTTTCCTGCATTGAGGATTTCAGGTAAAGCGACAGTCCAACCCAGCAGTGCTGGGACCCACGCTGAGAGTGAGCAGAGAAGTCATTGAGACGATGACAGGCAGTTTCTGGCCAAGCACTACAGATGAAATATTATAAGGAAAGTGATGTAGCATCTCAAAGGTTCTAGAAGGTAAAACCAGAGAATTATGCATCTGCACCCAACTAAAATTAGAAAAGCTGCCATCTGGCTCCGTGAAGCCAGCAGCACATTCTTATTCATTAGGAAGCATTCTGCTAACATAAAAACACAAGGCCCTTCCTGTGCTCTCCAAATGTGTTTATCTTTTCAACATTAATGCACCATATATCATCGGGCTGCTGAAATCTCCTGCCGTGCATATTAAAAACGCACAGCTGCACTTTCTTTGGGAGTGGGAGGAGCTTCGGCTCCAAGCCACCTCCCTCTCTGCCGGACTCGGGAGTTTGGTTTACTGCATCATGGTTTCCCTTGGGCATGAAGAAACGGTAAAGTGAACCCATCTGAAGGCTACCTTCCCCAGCCCCCAGCAAAGCCCCCCGCTCTCTCGCTTCAAGAGAGAGCAATAAGCTTGGTTTCATTTCCACCAATGGGAAGGTGTGACTGCTGACACGGAACCAACCATCGTGCCATAAGTTTGAAATATGCACGTCCTACTTTGAAAACGAATGTACCACACGGATCACGAAGAGAAAATGGTAGCCAGAAAAGATTCTGGGTATAACTGGCTAGAAAACACTTTTGCTTGCAAGAACTATCACTGAATCTGCTATCACCAATGTACCATTTTATTTAGCACCCCACTTCAATATTACCTATCAATATTGAATGTACTGATAGGTAAAATTGACAGTGGATAACCTTTCGTAGTACACCATGCACGTATATAACTATTTGTTCAGAATCTTTCTTTTACATAATCTATATATGTCTATGAGGTGAGACCTTAAATTTAAATACAGATCCTGGAAGGCAAAGAACAACAACAAAAAAAATCAGAAACAAAATCAACCACATCGACAGAGAAAAGAAAATTGTTTAAATTTGTGGCAACATGGCTTCAGAAGCACTGCAGGTAGATCAACTCAAAGGCAACAAGTACATGTCATTAAACCCAGGCTGTTAGGATTCATTCATTCTCCATTGTGAGAACGTGGGTCTCTGCCTGCATCTTCTCCAGCAATGGAGTATTAAGAGCTGAGGGCAAAATAAAATCTGAGAACTGCTTGGTTCCAGTTACGTCTAATTTATAGGGCGCTGACAGCTAAGGCTTTAGGAGTTATCTGTATAAGGAATGGAGGAATCAGAATTTGCTTAGAAGGCTGGAAGGTGAGAATGAGATTACACAAAGGGAAAACAAAATCAGTAGGTATGAAAGAAGTGAGAAGTGAGGTGAAGTTTGAATTCAGCACTCATTCAGGATAATTTAACAGCAGTCTCTCAAAGGACAAAACTATTAAAAAAAAAAAGGTTCACTTTTCTCAAACACACATGTCAACACAAGCAATGCCAATAAAATGATACCACCGGAGCAAGCAACCCATAATGCATCTCATAAATGGGTTAAAATATGGAAAGTACATGAAAAGTTGTTTCTAAAATCCTTAAGAGGACTTTAGCCTAAGTAGTAGAAACATTCTATCATTATTCTGTTAATTAGCACAGCGTAATTCATCTAATTGTCCTACCTCGAATGGGTGTGTGCTCAGTCACCTCAGTCACGTCCAACTCTTTGCAATTCTATGGACTGTTCTCCAGGCAAGAATACTGGAGTGGGTTGCCATGCTCTTCTCCAGGGGATCTTCCCAACCCAGGGATCGAACCTATGTCTCTTACATGTCCTTGTATTGCAGGAAGGTTCTTTTCCCACTCAGCCACCTGGGAAGCACCAGTCTTACCTTACACCCTAGCAATATTTATTATCTCTCTCCCCAGTGGCATGATCCTGTTTGAAGGTTTCAGATACTTTCTGACTCTTCCATCAGCACCAGATGCCTTTCCACCTGTTCTCTTTGAAGACCAATCATTGTTCCAGAAGCTCACAACAATCAAGCTAACCCCTTCCTCTGCTCCTGCAAGGCCTGGTTCCTAACCAGCCCCTGACCCTGGGGCTGTGAGATGACTGATCTGTTCCCACAGCTGTCCCTTTAGCAGCGTTGCTGGCTGCTTGACAACAGGAGAAGTCTTTTTACTCCCTGGCTGGCACACAGTGGGTGCTCAATCATGTGTTAACACTGAACAGTTTTACTGCTGGAACTAAAATTCAGGATATGCAGAGTCTAAAACTCACAAGTACCTCTTTAGAAAGAGCTGTTCTGAAGGGCTTCACTGCATACTTAACATAGCGGGGGTCCAAGGTTCTGATTTTTGTAGTCCAAGTATGAAGTAGAAATAGGATGAGACAGAAGTGAGACTGTTGGTGTTAAGGGCATCAGGACTATCCTGGTGGAGAATGGGGCAGCATTAGGTGGGGTGCTTTATATTTCTTTCCAGACTCCAGGGATTTTATTAACAAAAACAACAATATAGCATCTTCTCATTGACCAAAGCACCATCTCTTTCCACACTTTAGAGATGAAGAAAAATAAAAGACCAACTATTCATCTAGGTAATCTATCATTTAGGAAGTTGCAAATTGCTCCATAAAAAAGGATAGCTTTTTTAGGTATCATGGGAGTTTTTAATCTGACTTGGGGATTTTCCTAGCCATGCTTAGCTCTTAAGAAATTATGAGTCAAGCCAAGTAGATGTCTACAAACCACCCGTTTGCTGGGGACCCAGGATGGAAGACAGCTTCATCAGATTCCTTGGGCTTCCCACACGGTGGGCTGGGAGAAGCCCTGGACTCCAAGGAGAAGTTCCCTGTCTGTGTTGCACGAGTCATCTGGAAAGTGAGGCTGGGCAAAGGAGGGCTGACATCCCTGGAGAGGCTGGCAAGGATCTTGTCTTATTTAACTTTGGATACTCAGTGACTAACATGAAACTTACCACCTCAACAGTGTCCAATAAAAGCACAGGGTAGAAAGGGGGGGGGGCAGGTGGAGAGGGAGAGGCTAGGAAACAAAGGCTTGGTCTCTTGACATCAATTCCACCACAAGTTCCCACTTCATTCAGGGTTCACAGGGCTCCGATCATAAGACTCCCTTTCCCTTAGCAGGGGATGTTCAGGGAATGCCTCTTGTGAGACTGAACACCCGCCTAGGACTCGACCTTCCTTTTCCCTGGGGCCATTTTTCCATGCCCACCCCGTGCTCCCACTCCTGTCACTGACATGCCTCCTGCTCTGATCCGCTTTAGGTTCCGCCTGTCAGACCAGCTAGCCTGCCCTCTCCTCACGATTCTCTCCCCTCTAGATATTTTTCCCTTCCAGTTTTTCTCTGCAGACACAGGACCTGATGCCTGTCTCCTGAAGAGACTGGTACAGTGAGTACCCCGCCTCTCCTCTGCCCACTGAGACCCCAACAATCTCACAGGGAGGCGCCCACTTCCGGGGGGTGGTCTGTCCTGCCTGCCACCCATGGAGCCCTGGGCACTCACTTGTGCCTTAGGTTGAGTAGTCATGGGGGAACCTTTCGAGCAGGCTTTTAAAAAGCAAGTGTTTGTCAGGAGCACCCTGTCACGTCCAGCATCCCTGACTTACATATTTGTCTGCTCTTCTGCTCTGAGACGGGCTGCCTAAGCCTAGAGAACATTTGTTTCCGATGGGATACGCAGCATGGACATCTCAGCCTGTCTGAATAGCACGCTTGCTTGGGTGTTAACCGGAACACTGCTCTAATACCAGTGTCCCGTGATGGCCTGTCCCTTGCACTAGATCACAGGAGAGCCTCAGTGAAGTCCTGCTACACCTGCCCACCCCCGCAATGTCAACGTCCCTTCTGTAAGCAAAAAATATAAGTATTGTAGTTCCCGTTCGTTAATTCCAATGGTTGTCTGTACCCGCCTGAATAGGAAAATCATGGGAATGTGCTATTTCCTTGACTTGGGACAACTAACCAGTCTGTCTGTGTGACTTTGTTTCAGTAATACTTACTAGAGAACCTGATGTGAAAACATCTGTATTCTAAACATGTAAAATATGACAGCCTGCCATTTGGTAGGCAATAAACTCATGGCTGCTACTGATAAATGGAACCTCTATCAAAATAAGGAACTGTTTCTAAAATTCAGCTTTTGTAGGATTTTCCAAGGAAAAGTCACCTTGGTTGAATGTTTCTCACTCATTAAACTTTGCAGAAGTGAAAAGCAAACAAAAAAAAGCAAGTGTTCCCAATTTCAAGCACCTAATGCAGGAAGCTGATAACAGAACATAGAATCATCCAACTCAGAATCCTGAAACACTAAATTATGTTAAATCACATCACCCTAATAGAGAAAGCACAGCATTGATAACAATTTGGGAACCGTGCATAAATACATGGAGCAGCATGCCTCTGGTTAATCGCGGAAGGCAGGCCAGAGGAGGGCATACTAGCAAGGGGTCGAGGCAACTGGATTTCAAAGTGACTGTAAGGAGAGGGCAGTGTCCCTGGTGAGAGGTCTCCATGGTCAGGGACTAGAGCTAGGGCCAGGGCCCCCAGCATCTACTCCCTGGGTCACAGGGCACATACGGGGCCCACTGTCAGAAGTGGGCTCCAGAAAATCATACTGTCTGCAACCACCAAAAATCTCCTCTGGACGAAAAATCTCTAAAAACTGAAGTTTCATTTAGATCAGTTCAGCAGATTAATGACTAAGACATAATCAAATCCCAGATAATTCCTATGTGAATGTTTAGGGAGGAGAAGAAACAACTATTAAGACAATAGATCTAGTCAAGTCTGTTTCAGGAACTTCGAACAATTACTACAGCAAAGTAAATAATTTCTGGTGACTGTGAAGCCATCATTCTTGATTGTTTCTTGTTAGTCCACAAAAATAGAATTTTTTGATTTTTTTTAATCACAAAAATGCTATAGCAAGTATCATTTTTATATCATACAGAAACAGAAGTTTAATTTATTCAAATGTTTGAAATAGCATTTTGATTTGAACTCATATTTTTACATACCAAAATGTCAGTACCCCTTGCCCCCCAACTAATCTCCAAGAGGTCTTGGACTTTATGAACTTGGGCTCTGGGGAGAGAGCACAATGATTAGTGCTGACCATGCAGAGCAACAGACAGAGTTGTTCTGAACGTCTCCTGCACGAAAAGCTGTCACCTTAGGATGGCATCTGAACTGTCCAGACCAAGTGTGAAGTAAAGCCAGGTAAAAGAAAGGATCTGACTTGTCTTGAAGGCCAAATATATGCCATTACAGAATAACCAATACAATATTGTAATTAACCTCCAATTAAAATAATAAATTTATATTAAAAAAAAGAATATTTTAAAGCAAGGTTTGCCCACACAACAAAGAGAAAGTGGACTTGAATTTGCAGATTCCAATACACGTACGCAAAACTTTGATTGTGGAGAACAATCACTGTACTCTCAGTAAGAGATTGAAAGTAAAAGTGCTAGTCGCTCAGCGTCTAACTCTTTGCCATCCCATGGACTGTAGTCCTCCAGGCTCCTCTGTCCATGGGATTCTCCAGACAAGAATACTAGAGTGGGTTGCCATTCCCTTCTCCAGGGGATCTTCTGAACCCAGGGATTGAACGCAGGTATCTTGCACTGCAGGCAGACTCTTGACCATCTGAGCCACCAGGGAAGCCCAGTAAGAGATTAGGTGAAAAGAAAAGGACCGGGACAAATTTGGGAAGTAAGTAGATCTTCCTAATTTTCCAAAATAGGAGGTTTCCTTATCATTATCACAATATCCTAAGTTCAAAAGACATCCTAGAAAACCAATATTCGCTGTTTCATAATGACAATAGCAAAAGATTTCAGTTTGTCTTTAAAGTGACCCTTTAAATGCTGTGTGGCTTAAAATCTCTCCAATTTAAGCAGGGGTGGCACTGAGTTGTCAACCAGCCTTCCACAACTATTTACGGCAGCAGGCAATTAAAGAGAAGACAGGGGTCAGCTTCACGCAGAAACTCATAGGCCTCACCAGGCAGCAGGTGCACAGTGAGGGGCTTAGAAACTGTGGTACCTGCACGTCTGAAAGCCCAGCAAAAGTGTGGACAAGAGGTGACCACAGTTTGCACGATGAGGTTAAAGTGAAATGAACAAAGGCTGACATTTACAGAGTTTCCTAAATTTGGTATCCTGACTGCCTTTCCCACAATGAAATTCTCTCCTTTCTTTGTATATGGTCTTATGATTCTCCAGTAAATTTTGTATGCTACAGAAAAAAATTTTGTGATGCTGCTGGTAACTGAGGAATTCTCTTGGATATTATATGTTGCTGCCACTGCTAAGTCGCTTCAGTTGTGTCCAACTGTGTGCGAGCCCAGAGACGGCAGCCCACCGAGCTCCCCCGTCCCTGGGATTCTCCAGGCAAGAACACTGGAGTGGGTTGCCATTTTCTTCTCCAATATTATATGTTATGTCCTCTCAAATACAAAGACTATCTAAAGCAGTCAAATCCACTTGCAAGACATTTAAAAAGGCATCTGAAGTCTGACAGGGAATTCCTTGGCAGTCCAGTGGTTAAGACTTGGCACTTCCACTGCAGGGGGGCCCAGGTTTGATCCTCGATCCTCAGTTGGGGAACTAAGACCCTGCAAGCCACATGTGACGTGGTGCCCCACCCCCTCAATCCCTCCCAAATTCTGACAATTTTGTTCTCTAACAAAGCTTATGGAAAAGTTTGAGCTACAACTGAAAGATATACACACAGCGAGTGCCATGGCTATTCCCATGGGGAAAAAAAATCCTGGGGAGGTTAATCATGATCGTCTGTGTAGGCCATGGCATATATAAAAGTTAACTAATTATAAATATGAAGAAGACATAATAGGAACTAACTTACTCCTATCAAATTTACTGGTTTAAATTAGCTTCAAATCAATTTTTGTTTTACATGTATTAGCTGTGAGAAAGAACTTTTCCTTACCACTCTACAATCCTTCAAATGATGAGATAAAACCTTCATTAGATGTACTCTTCCTATTTTCACTTTTAATTACCCTGCTTACACTTTCACATGCTGCATGATTTAGTATGATACTGTCATCAAGACTTCAGTAAAGTTTTACCCAATGGCATCTGGAAATAGGTTTTACTGTCAACACAGATGAACAGTCTGAATTCTAGAAACCTGGTTTTGGAAATCTTGCCTGCCAGGTGACAGCTAACAGTAAGGCAGAGAGAGTGGCTGATAATGACACACGGGACAACTGGGCAGGTCCAGTGTTGAGAGCTGCAGCAAGAGCACACCTAGCCTTTCTTCGGGAGACTGAAAGCCTGGACCAGAAGGCGAGCTGTTCTCATGCCAACTGTAATTCACCTGCCTCTGGACTGGCAGAGGCAATATACTGTCTTTGATGTGCGTTAAAAAAAAAAAATTTTAACAGCATCAATGGACAGTGGGTTTCCCAAAGACTCGAATGGTGGCAGTTATTAGGGCTGTATTGCCAAGGAAAATATTTGGCTGCATGTGGGGTTTCCTGAGAACAAGTTAGTACATGACCTCAATCTTTTTCCCAGCTTATCGTAATGCTGTGAGGCAGTGCTGATTCAGCAAAGCAATCCATAATCACTTGCAAAACACCCCTGCCTCCCAGGGATGTTATGAAGCTTAATAAGATAATGTATGTGAAGCATTCTGAGCGCCACAGAAGAAAGGCGCTAAGTAACAGTATTATTCTGCATTTATAATTACAAGCAGTCTTACAAAAGCAAGAATCCAATAAACCTGTTTACAAATTACAAATCAAGATGTTAAATAACAAAATATAAAGGACTGTATAACAAAAATGTGAAATCAGGCATGTCTAAGAAAGGGAACGGACAGACTTCATCAGGCTAAGTCAAGTGAAAAGGAACAGGAATAGACAAGTTTGTACTAAAATAAAATTACACCCCTTTGTGATAAAATAGAATTTGAATCAGAAACTTACAAGAAGGTATTTTATTGAAGCTATCTTGAGACATGGCTTGTTAATGAATTAAATTTACTATCATTTCTATAGCTTTTCTACCTATAAATTAAAAAAAATCAATGTCAGTATTAAGAGTAATAAAGTATCTATGGTAACACCAAAACATATATTTTCACTCGCATTGGGAGAAAACATGAGTACTCTACCAAATGTAAATTTCCTTCCTTTTCAAATATTAAAATAAGATGCCTTCTCCGCCCCCACCCCCACCCCCACAGCATTAGTCTCTTAGAATGAAAACATTCGCTTTCTGTCTTTCTGGACCAGCCCAAGCAAGCGAACATAACACATGAAAATCCACTTTGAGGCCTTCTTGATCCAGGATCCCAGTTGTCATTTACTCCAAGTAATCTTCCTGTAATCTCAGGGGAGCCAATTTTTGTTTTTACATTCTGTTCCTCCAAAACACAGGGTAGTATCACTTACTATTCCGTATGGAAATCCTCTGACTTGATGTGGATCACCTCATAATTCTCCTGAGGCTGTGGAGTCCTTGAGCCGGGGGCTGTGTTTTACATTTTTGTAACCCCATCACTTTGCACAGTCCATGCTAACCCATGCAGACACTCAGTGAGAGTTTACCTGATTCACGCTCTGGAGAAGGCAATGCAAGGAGAGCTCAGGTGGTCTGGGCAGGTTCGAGGGATCAGCTCCAAGCACACATTTTAATTTTTAATTTTTCTTTGTAATTTTGTTTTCAAGAAAGCGGAATTTCATGTTTTTAAGGGAAACATACACACGGTATTAGATGGTGAGGATGCAAAGGTGAAAAAGACAAGCCTTGTGCTGCTGTGCATGCTTGAGGCACTGCCATGTAGCAGAGTGCTGAGATGGGGTGAGCAGATTGTCTCTTTAAAGTGTTGTGGATTTAGGCAATAAAAGAAAAATGAAATTTATAAATTTGTCAGTATGAGGAGGTTTTCGTATTTACTTAGCTAGAAGACTAAGCTTATTTGGAGAGTAAAGTTTAGGATACAGCATTGATCCAGATGCTGAATGAAGAGAAACTAATTATCGAAGATGTTACTAAGAATGCCTTCGTCAAAGACTGAGCATAGCAAGAGCTGATATACTTAACTCAAAATAAACATTCATCAACATACCAGGAACAATGCTCACACCTCAGGATGCTAACAGGGCCTAATTAGTTCTCTGAAGTGTAGCAACCCAAAAGAATTTTGGAAAATAAAAATGTGAACGTTAATGATCTTTTATATCATCCTCCCAGGATAAACCCAATTGCCAAGGAAATTACACTTACGGGTCTCAAAAATACAAGCCGAGAGCATACGCCACAGGAATAAAAGTAAAGCTTTCAAAATTTCCAAGTAAATCTACTGGGTGAACTTCAGAGAAAAAACTACAATCACCTGATTACAAAGTGAAGTCCATCTATAAGATAGGTTATGTATCAGTCCTTTTTAAGAAAAGCACGGGTCAATGAGTTAGAAGTGTAGCTAAAACACACGAATGTCTGATCTTTCCTCTTACTTACCCTAATATGAAAACCAGGAGCTCAATTTGAAAACCTCAATTCCCAAAGAGGAGGATTAAGTATAGTATATGCAAAGAACCAAAGGGGCTCCTCAGATCAGTAAATGAAAGAGAAGCAATGTTAAAGAAATTAGCATAGTCAGCTTACATATATAGTATTGTGACTCTGCACAAGAATATCTAATATCAGGTCTTTATAGATCCTGACATTGGATTCATGATCTTTCAGGATCATGATGATCACCTCCCCCATCCCTACCCTGAGGGTCAATTTGAAAAAAAAATTAACTGCTCATAATTTGTAATTTTTTAAAATATGAAAACAGCTTCATTGTGTCCTGTAGGCAACAAATAGGCAGTGAGTGTAATCTTACAGTTCTAAGTGACTACAGTATTAAGAAGGGCTTCCCGGGTGGCTCTCTTGTGGTTTCCTGTGTGGCTCAAAAGGTTAAGAATCCGCCTGTAATATGGGAGACCTGGGCTTGATCCCTGGGCTGGGAAGATCCCCTGGAGAAGAAAACGGCAGCCCATTCCAGTATTTTTGCTAGGGAAATCTCATAAACAGAGGAGCCTGGCAGGGGCTACAGTCCATGGGGTTGCAAAGAGTCGGGACATGACTTAGAGACTAAATAACAACTGTGTTGAGAAGATACTTATTGAAGATAAAACTATTATGGCTTTGAAGCCACTAAGTAGAGACTCAAACTGCAGCTGTCTACATGTTTAGCTGGGTAATGTCAGTCTATCAGTAATACTTCAGTACTCACCTCTGCAAGTGCACAGGGGGCTTCACCCCCATTTCTTAGCACCTTCATTTAGAATATTTCCTCTGAAATAGTGACGAGCCATACTTCAATTCTTCCTGTAACTTAAGATTCACTATTTATCTATGTGGTCTCTGTCCCATTAAATAGAATTTAAGGGAAGGGAAAGAAGAGAGAAGAACAAACAGATACAAGTGGAATGGTATGGAAGTTTGGGGGACCCACAAGCACCTCCTGTGAGATCGAAAGAGATAAATTTAGGGTTTTTCTAAAGATAAGATGAAATTGGGAAGAGAGACAAAGCTTGAAATAGAGCTTCATGTATATTTCAGAGAACATCTGGAGCACAATTTATTATGAGTTTTAAAGACTTTCTGAAAGTTTGTGACTTTTCCTTTGCTATTTTCACTTTATCTGTTTCGCTAGCTAAATAATTCCAGAACTGAACATTTGCTTCAAAGATAAGAACTGCACATAAAGACCTGAATTTTGTGCTGCAGTAGATCAAGGGAGAAGGAAAAAAAAAACAATCCCAGGAGAAATAGAGTGGTTAAAAGAAGACAATGGAATGGGAAGCAGGTGAAAAGAAGGAGAGAAAGATAAGCTTGACCCAGAGCCTCTGGTTTACTCTGCCAGTGTGAGCTGCTGGCTTTCAGGCTTACACACCCTCCTGTCACCCTCCCCGTGGTTTTGCCCTTCTGGAACTCGCTCCTCTCACAAGAGTCTTGGCATGTGGAAGCCTGGAGGGGGAGGAGCCTGGGAGACCCTACCAGGGCAGAAAGGAAGGAAGGGGCAACCCTGCTCCAGGCCTCTAGAAATCCAGGATCCTCCCAGGAAATACATGCATGTGTTGACTGACTATAGCACCCTTCAGTTTGTAAAAAACACCGGGCTTACCAGGTGGCACAGTGGTAAAGACTCTGCCTGCCAACGCAGGAGACACAGGAGACACGGTTTTGACCCCCTGCAATAGGAAATGGCAACCCACTCCAATATTCTTGCCTGGAAAATGTCATGGGCTCCTCAGAGGAACCTATCGGGCTACAGTCCATGGGGTCGCTAAGAGTGGGACATGACTAAGCAACCAAGTGCACACACACACACACAGAGTAGTTCCCACCTTTTGGGGTAAGAGGGGATTATTTTTTTTTTTTATCAACAGTAATGTCCATGGCGTCTCAGTGGACGGTTATCTATACTTGACATAGAAAGAAAAGGTTACGATAAATTTAGTAATACTTCTAGAAGAAAATGCAACCTATTTATCACTACAACATCCCTATAAACCTCATGTACTAAAACATGGCTCTCTATATTAAGAACTATCCTAGATAGAGGCAATAGGTTATAATAGGCTTTATGGAACTGGTCCATGAATCTCTTCACCAAAACTGTATTGTTTTGATGGGAAAATATCCTCCATTCCAAGCAATTAACTTACAAATAAACCTTGGGTGGGGGGGACGGTTTTTAAAGTTGAAAATTCTCTGTCTTTCCTAAGAAACCATGGCAAGAAGGAAAAAAAAAAAAAAAAAAGACTCATTCAATCACAAGGTAAACATGTTCATATAATAAAAGACAAACGTTATTTCTTTCACTTCTGACAATTTTATTTCTCTAACAATATTCCAAATAAAATATATGTTATTTTTTTCTCTGACATAACGGATCTATAAATCGAAGACAGTTTATCAAAAGGAAAAAAGTTCTTACGATGAACTTGACCTTGGGGGTGGCAGAGAACACTCATGTCTAGTCCAATAGGGCTTGCTTTTCTGTTTTCCCTTTCCCTTTTCTCCTTCTATCACTGTAATAAGACATATAAAAACTTGCAGTCTGACAAAATGGTGGAATGCATATATATACCTGTCTGATGTATACAGTCTTAAATAAAAGGATCATCAGTCTACTGAGAAGTACTTCAGGTCTCAAGAAATAGAAGCTACAGATTCCCCTAGACAACTCAGGAATTCTGCCCTGTCCTCCACCTGGCTCAAATGGGAGTGAAAGGTATCTCAGTTATGAACTTAGGTGAAGAAGTGCCACGCTGAATGTTGACGTTATTCATTTCACTTTTCTTCCAAAAGATGAGATGTCTTATTTCCAAGACTGACAGGCCCAAAAGGAACCTAACTCTATTACAGGCAATCATAGTTCTAACATTCTTAAGAGTAGGATGCAAGTCCATTTTAATGAACAATTTTTGTATTCTGGGTACAATTTTCTGTGTGACCATGTTTGAAATGGGGGTTTCTTTTGCTCAAAATGACAGGAATGAGAAATAAAAGGCAAAAGTACCCTTTTAAACAGCTCTGGATATCTAAAATGCTGTCTAAATATCAGAAATCGAATAAAACCCATTTTCCAGAGTAAAGTTGGCACCACACATTCTTCCTTTTAAGAACCCAAGTTAAAACACCTCTATGGAGTCTTGTATACAGCGAGGCTCCCAGATGAAACACAGCCTTCACAGCCAGTTCCTTCATATTACTTCCGGTCAGTAATGAGGTGAGTTTGGGGGTGGTCTCAGTGACTGTCAGTAAACTCTGTTTTGTTCCCAATATACTCCCTGAAATGGGAGCAGATAGCTGAACAGGTCAAAAGTGCTGTTTCTCTAGAGATTTTTTCTTGTTTACTTGCTGAGTTGTGTCCAACTCTTTTGTGATCCCACAGACTGTAGCCCACCAGGCTCCTCTGTCCAAGGCCTTCTCCATGCAGGAATACTGGAGTGGATTGCCATGCCCTCCTCGAGGGGATCTTCCCAACCTAGGGATTGAACCTGCATCTCCTGCGGTTCCTGCACTGGCAGGCAGATCTCTAGAGGCTACACTGTACAAACAAGATAAACAGAGAAAACAAGGAACATTCCCTCTGACACAATAATTCCTTGTCTGCTCACATCAGGGTACAAAATGAACGCTTGAAAAAAAAAAAAAAGAAAGCTTGATATCCAATTTTCTGGCTAAATACCAAGAAGTCGTTTTTGGCCTAGACAGCAATTTTCTATTTTCTTGGGATCTTTTATCAACTTTTTTTTTTCCCCCTGACAAGAAAAGCAGAGCTGCCTTGAATATATATATCATCTTCTGATATAGGAATCTACAAAAAATAGTCTTCCTAGGAGCTAAGCCCCAGTGTCTCAGTATATCTTAAGTTTAACGGATAACATGCATACCCTATTCTCTCATAACAACTCTTTCCAAACAGCAGAAGAAAGCGAGTAAACAGTGGGGCAACAAGCCTATTCTATTTGGCTCCACTGGGGATACTGCGTGTGAGGCTCAGTAGAGATCAAGTCAAATAACTTGCACTTAAACTCTAGGTTCCCCTTCTATAAAATGGAGTTAATGATAAACCTACCCTACAGGGTGCTGCATGGATGAACTGGGATGATGATGTAAGTAAATGGCTGCCCAGCACAGTCAGCACCCTACGTCATGTGTAAGCTCTCATTTTCACTATGGACACTGATCCTTTTGCTTTTGACCTAGTAGGGATTATAAACTTTACTAGTATCTAGAGAAAGATCTAGAGAAAGATTTTGTAGGGCCTGAAGCTGATACAATTAGAGGGAAGGGACTCTCTTTAAGAATACAAAATTAGGGGACTTCCTTGGTGGCTCAGAGGATAGGAATTGGCCTGCCAATGCAGGAGACATGGGTTTGATCCCTGGTCTGGGAAGATTCCACATGGCATGGAGCAACTAAGCCCGTGCGCCACAACTACTGAAGTCCACACACCCTAGAGCCTAGAATCACAACAAGAGAAGCCACCGGAGTGAGAAGCCTGTGTACCACAACCAAGGGTAGCCCCTGAAAACCTGCACAGCAACGAAGACCCGCACAGCCAAAGATAAAATAAAGTCAAAGAATACAAAACTAAGTATGATTCTCATTCTTCTTTATAGAGAATGAGAAGAGAAACAGCAGATGCTAGAGCTCTGCAGAAAATTCAGACTTCTTTGGACATCTCTTTAGGTGATTATCTGAAGTACTTAGGAAAAAGCTCTTCCTTAAGCAAACGCAGCTTCCCCATCGAGTACGTCACCTCAAGTGCAGGAAGAGGCTCTGAACCTTAAGCTTCGTTAGCTTAGTGGTAATTTTGCCTTTGAAAGTAAACAGTGTAAATTTACAACATATTTCCTATATACAAGTTTTAAAATGTATTTATTTTGTTGCTTTGTGCAGTAGGAGGGATCCTAGTTCTTGGACCAGGGATTGAACCTGTGCTGCCTGCAGTGGAAGCATAGAGTCTTAATCATTGGACCACCAGCAAAATTCCAATATTTCCTACAATTTTTATGTCATTCATCTGCCTCTTGGAAAAATGTGAATTCTCTGAATACAGAGCAATAGTATTCAGAAGGTTTTCATGCCTATGCAAAATTCTTTTCAGGGGTCAACAACACCTTAGCATCTTTTTCTTTGCATCCTTTGATATTGAGATATTACAATATAGAAGTAAGTTATTCTTCAGTAATTAAAGAAGCCTGGTTAGAAACACACAATGTTCAAAACATATAGGAACCTGGACTGGAGGCACTTACAATCTAGAATGGCTGTTTGTTGTTACAGTTCCTCAGTTTACAATGCCTCATATCCCTTGACTGCAGTCCCCATAAGACTTAAGATATTTAACAAAATCACATCCAATCCCCAATCATCAAAGTTTCTTCTGTGAATAATTCATGATAAAACTGCCCCGAATGATCCAGCAGCATCTATTATAAATCTTCATTTTGGCTTTGAGAGTGTTGCTTTTGGAGTTTCTCTGTAGATCAATATTTCCTCTCATAATAAACAAAGGCAAAGTTGAAGACCTGACCACCATTCTCAGAGGGAGGTATGGGACACAGTATGTATGGATATATTTATACAACACGCTTCTAACATTGCTAAAGAAAAAAACAGAGTAGCTTTTTATTATTTCCCGCCTGACAGACATCAATATACTCTTGGAGTTCAAAAGAAGTTTTATTTCTTACCTTCTCTCTTTATCCCAGTCTCTCATATCTCTATTCACCTACTACAGCACTCACTGACTTGCTATAATCATTTCTTTTTTTTTTATAGTCACTTCTTTTGCTTAGATCCCAATGCCAGCGTTATCATGTAATAAATGCAGGCGTCATTCTCACTCTGGGCTGAATTTCCAAATCAGGGAGAAGGAATACATTTGCTGAGGACAAGGTACTCTAAAAAAGCCGGGATGATTTCTTATTCTGAATGAGTCCCTAGATGGCGGGAAGAGTGCAGTGCTTCTCTTTCTACCTCTGATGACTTGCGCGGCATGTGGCATGTAGAAGGCATCCAGACATAATTATTGAATGAGTAAGAGTTCATCAGGTGTAAATACAACTGTGACACCGTCCCTGGTCATCTCCAGACTACAACACTGGAATTTATTTCATGTGATGCTATTTCAAACAGTCACAGTAGTTTAATGATGAAAAGCCTGACTTGCCTTCTTTTCTTCCCTCCACTAGTCTACTCATACTTTCTTGAAGCATATGAAGAAAATCTGAATTTCTTGTTGCTTTCACATATTCTCTAAACCCTAGTTTTTGTCAATTATTAATATAAACACTTATTAAATATCCTTACTTGCAAGAATATAAAAATGAACAAGCTGAGAATTCCCTGGTGGTCCAGTGGTTAGGACTTGGTGCTTTCACTGTCAAGGAACTGGGTTTGATCCTTGGTTGGAGAACTAAGATCCCACAAGCTGTGCTACCAG
>SJYA01001945.1:312990-327358 GCA_006410615.1 Neotragus moschatus | reverse complement strand
AAAAAAAAAAAAAGAAAGCTTGATATCCAATTTTCTGGCTAAATACCAAGAAGTCGTTTTTGGCCTAGACAGCAATTTTCTATTTTCTTGGGATCTTTTATCAACTTTTTTTTTTCCCCCTGACAAGAAAAGCAGAGCTGCCTTGAATATATATATCATCTTCTGATATAGGAATCTACAAAAAATAGTCTTCCTAGGAGCTAAGCCCCAGTGTCTCAGTATATCTTAAGTTTAACGGATAACATGCATACCCTATTCTCTCATAACAACTCTTTCCAAACAGCAGAAGAAAGCGAGTAAACAGTGGGGCAACAAGCCTATTCTATTTGGCTCCACTGGGGATACTGCGTGTGAGGCTCAGTAGAGATCAAGTCAAATAACTTGCACTTAAACTCTAGGTTCCCCTTCTATAAAATGGAGTTAATGATAAACCTACCCTACAGGGTGCTGCATGGATGAACTGGGATGATGATGTAAGTAAATGGCTGCCCAGCACAGTCAGCACCCTACGTCATGTGTAAGCTCTCATTTTCACTATGGACACTGATCCTTTTGCTTTTGACCTAGTAGGGATTATAAACTTTACTAGTATCTAGAGAAAGATCTAGAGAAAGATTTTGTAGGGCCTGAAGCTGATACAATTAGAGGGAAGGGACTCTCTTTAAGAATACAAAATTAGGGGACTTCCTTGGTGGCTCAGAGGATAGGAATTGGCCTGCCAATGCAGGAGACATGGGTTTGATCCCTGGTCTGGGAAGATTCCACATGGCATGGAGCAACTAAGCCCGTGCGCCACAACTACTGAAGTCCACACACCCTAGAGCCTAGAATCACAACAAGAGAAGCCACCGGAGTGAGAAGCCTGTGTACCACAACCAAGGGTAGCCCCTGAAAACCTGCACAGCAACGAAGACCCGCACAGCCAAAGATAAAATAAAGTCAAAGAATACAAAACTAAGTATGATTCTCATTCTTCTTTATAGAGAATGAGAAGAGAAACAGCAGATGCTAGAGCTCTGCAGAAAATTCAGACTTCTTTGGACATCTCTTTAGGTGATTATCTGAAGTACTTAGGAAAAAGCTCTTCCTTAAGCAAACGCAGCTTCCCCATCGAGTACGTCACCTCAAGTGCAGGAAGAGGCTCTGAACCTTAAGCTTCGTTAGCTTAGTGGTAATTTTGCCTTTGAAAGTAAACAGTGTAAATTTACAACATATTTCCTATATACAAGTTTTAAAATGTATTTATTTTGTTGCTTTGTGCAGTAGGAGGGATCCTAGTTCTTGGACCAGGGATTGAACCTGTGCTGCCTGCAGTGGAAGCATAGAGTCTTAATCATTGGACCACCAGCAAAATTCCAATATTTCCTACAATTTTTATGTCATTCATCTGCCTCTTGGAAAAATGTGAATTCTCTGAATACAGAGCAATAGTATTCAGAAGGTTTTCATGCCTATGCAAAATTCTTTTCAGGGGTCAACAACACCTTAGCATCTTTTTCTTTGCATCCTTTGATATTGAGATATTACAATATAGAAGTAAGTTATTCTTCAGTAATTAAAGAAGCCTGGTTAGAAACACACAATGTTCAAAACATATAGGAACCTGGACTGGAGGCACTTACAATCTAGAATGGCTGTTTGTTGTTACAGTTCCTCAGTTTACAATGCCTCATATCCCTTGACTGCAGTCCCCATAAGACTTAAGATATTTAACAAAATCACATCCAATCCCCAATCATCAAAGTTTCTTCTGTGAATAATTCATGATAAAACTGCCCCGAATGATCCAGCAGCATCTATTATAAATCTTCATTTTGGCTTTGAGAGTGTTGCTTTTGGAGTTTCTCTGTAGATCAATATTTCCTCTCATAATAAACAAAGGCAAAGTTGAAGACCTGACCACCATTCTCAGAGGGAGGTATGGGACACAGTATGTATGGATATATTTATACAACACGCTTCTAACATTGCTAAAGAAAAAAACAGAGTAGCTTTTTATTATTTCCCGCCTGACAGACATCAATATACTCTTGGAGTTCAAAAGAAGTTTTATTTCTTACCTTCTCTCTTTATCCCAGTCTCTCATATCTCTATTCACCTACTACAGCACTCACTGACTTGCTATAATCATTTCTTTTTTTTTTATAGTCACTTCTTTTGCTTAGATCCCAATGCCAGCGTTATCATGTAATAAATGCAGGCGTCATTCTCACTCTGGGCTGAATTTCCAAATCAGGGAGAAGGAATACATTTGCTGAGGACAAGGTACTCTAAAAAAGCCGGGATGATTTCTTATTCTGAATGAGTCCCTAGATGGCGGGAAGAGTGCAGTGCTTCTCTTTCTACCTCTGATGACTTGCGCGGCATGTGGCATGTAGAAGGCATCCAGACATAATTATTGAATGAGTAAGAGTTCATCAGGTGTAAATACAACTGTGACACCGTCCCTGGTCATCTCCAGACTACAACACTGGAATTTATTTCATGTGATGCTATTTCAAACAGTCACAGTAGTTTAATGATGAAAAGCCTGACTTGCCTTCTTTTCTTCCCTCCACTAGTCTACTCATACTTTCTTGAAGCATATGAAGAAAATCTGAATTTCTTGTTGCTTTCACATATTCTCTAAACCCTAGTTTTTGTCAATTATTAATATAAACACTTATTAAATATCCTTACTTGCAAGAATATAAAAATGAACAAGCTGAGAATTCCCTGGTGGTCCAGTGGTTAGGACTTGGTGCTTTCACTGTCAAGGAACTGGGTTTGATCCTTGGTTGGAGAACTAAGATCCCACAAGCTGTGCTACCAGGCCAAAAAAAAAAAAAAAAAAGACTCCCCCCACCCTCACCAAAACAATAACAAAAACCTCAACAAGCTCGGGTTCTTCCATCAAAAAGTTTACATGGTCATAGGGACTTTTTTAAGTTTAAATGATTGTATTACATGCCAAAATGAAATAAATATTTGTAGGAAATCAGTATTGGTACCAATGGGGATGGAATCTTAGAAGACAGAGAGACAGAGATGAGTTAAGATGAGAAAGATAAATGAGTTGCTCTGATAAATTTATTAGAATAAAAATGGGGAAGCTGAGGGGTAGAGGTGTCACAGGACATGGTGAGGACCTAACAGAGACAACGGGCTGCATATGGTGAACAGGGAGAGGGGAAGGCCGATACGACCAGGACCCAGGCATCTAGCCTAGGGTGAGCACAAAAGAGGTGATGATGACATGCCCTGAGACTGAGCACAGGAGATCAGACACACCATTCTCATAAGGAGGCAGAGGGGAAAAGCAGTTGTTTGAAATCTGGGGCGCCCAGGCGTGATGCCCGGCAGGAAGCTGAAAATCTGGATGGCGGGGGACTGAATGGCAAACTGCGGGGAGTGGGAACGCTCCTCCCCCTCTGGCCAAGGCCCTCACTGGGCATCGGTGCAATGACAGGTGTGGCAAGGCCCAAGCTGGACAGCTGACAGGATGTAGCAGAGACGTGAGGCTAAAGGATGGAAGTAAGTGAAACTGATGAAGGAAGTTTAGTTGGGAACAGAAAGAAGGCCAATGGTTATATGAGGAAGAAAAGCCACGGAATGAGCATGAACAGAGTACAGATCCAAAGCAGAAGTGTTTTCAGGACAGCACACTTAAAGGTGAAACTTTTATGTTATGCATGAAAGTGTCAGTTGCTCAGTCGTGTCTGATCGTTTGCGACCTCATGGACTGTAGCCATCAGGCTCTTCTGCCCATGGGATTCCTCAGGGAGGAATACTGGAGCAGGTTGTCATTTCCTTCTCTAGGGGATCTTCCTGACTCAGGGATCAAACTCACGTCTCTTGCATCTCCTGCACTGGAAGGCAGATTCTTTACCACGTGCCACCTGAGAAGCCATTAATCACAGGGAAATGTAATTCAAAATCACAGTGGATGTTACCTCACACCCAGGAGCATGGCCCCTATCAAAAAACCAGAAAATAGCAATTCTTGGTGAGGATGTGGAGAAACTGGAATGCTTCTTCACTGTTGGGATGATTATAAAATGGTGCAGACACTATGGAAAAGACTATTATGGGTCCTCAGAAAATTAAAAACAGAAATACTATATGACACAGCAACCCCACTGCTGGATATATATTCAGAAGTATCAAAAATAAGGTCTTGAAGAGTTATTTGCATACCCATGTTCACAGCAGCATTATTCACAATGGCCAAGATGTGGAAGGAAACAATGTTCACTGATGGATGAGTGGGTAAAAAAATGCAGTAAATACACACAATGGAGTACAATTCGGCCTTCTCAAAGAAGATCTTATCATATGCTACAGCATGGATGAACCTTGAGGATATTATGCTAGGTTCAACAAGTCAATCACAAAGAGACCAACACTACATGATTCCACTTATATGTGGTATCTAATCAAAGTTAGAGACACAGAAAGTAGAAGGTGGTTGCCAGAAGTTGCAGGGAGGGGAAATGGTGAGCAGATCAATGGGAAAAGCATTTCCATCACGCAAGATGAAAAATGTCTAGTCTGTTGTACAACAGTGTGCATACAATTTAAAATATAATAATGTACACCTGAACAGTTAAGAGGGTAAAATTATGATGTATATGTAGTTTTTGCCATAGTTAAAAACTCACAAAATCAGAAAGTAAGTCTTCTTGGGAGGACCAATTAAAATAGTTGCCTGTAGAATAATTTATTACCGGATAATTCATCTCAGTCTGAAAACTAGCTGAACCTGCAGTACACAAAGCCAGTCACATCTCCCTCTTTCTTGTTCTACCAGTACAACAGGCTGGGAAAACAAACCAAAACACAAAAAACCTCAGAAAAATCTTTAAAGCCTAAACCAACCAGAGAATGACAACAATAAAAAGAACAGCCAAACAGTGGCATTTATGCTATTTTTAATCTATTCCTGTATTTTTTAATATCCCTATATTAAAATCATTTTTAATTTAACTTATATGCAGAGTACATCATGCAAAATGCCAGGCTGGATGAAGCACAAGCTGGAATCAAGATTTCAGGGAGAAATATCAATAACCTCAGATATGCAGGTAATACCACCTTCATGGTAGAAAGCAAAGAACTAAAGAGCCTCTTGATGAAAGTGGAAGAGAAGAGTGAAAACGTTGGCTTAAAAGTCAACATTCAGAAAACTAAGATCATGGCATCCAGTCCCATCACTTCATGGCAAAAAAATGGAGAAACAATGAAAACAGTGAGAGACTATTTTCTTGGGCTTCAAAATCATTGCAGATGGTGACTGCAGCCATGAAATGAGGCTTGCTCCTTGCAAGAAAAGCTATGACCAACCTAGACAGCATTTTAAAAAGCAGAGACATTATTTTGCCAACAAAGGTTGGTCTCGTCAAAGCTATGGTTTTTCCAGTAGTCATGTATGAATGTGAGAGTTGGACATAAAGAAAGCTGAGCACTGAAGAACTGATGCTTTTGAACTGTGGTGTTGGAGAAGACTCTTGAGAGTCCCTTGGATTGCAAGGAGATCCAACCAGTTGATACTAAAGGAAATCAGTCCTGAATATTCACTGGAAGGACTGATGCTAAAGCTAAAACTCCAATACTTTGGCCACCTGATACAAAGAAAAGACTCTGATGCTGGGAAAGATCAAAGGCCAGAGGAGAAGGGGACAACAGAGGATGAGATGGCTGGATGGCATCATTCGATGGATATGAGTTTGAGCAAGCTCCAGGAGTTGGTGATGGACAGGGAAGCTTGGTGTGCTACAGTCCATGGGATCGCTAAGAGTTGGACACGACTGAGCAACTGAACTGAAAATCACTACACATAAATTCAATTGGGGAAGAAAAAGAAAGGCCCACATGAAGCCTCACTGGAATAAGATGAGACAGAACAAGAGACGATATGAGATTCAAATCTATACTGGCTGGGAATTAAGAAGTTCTTCGTAAGACATGGGCCCTGAAGAACAGTAGGATTCTAATGGGAGTAGACACAAACAGGGAAAAGGAGGCAGTCTAGAAAGGGAGGAGAGTCTGAATGATTCAAATGCAAAAACAACAACAACAACAAAAATACCCTACCACGGAGGTGCTAGCAACACTCAGCACTCTAGGGCAGGCATCTCAGGGAGGACTTCCTGATGACAAGGAAGGCAGGAACGTGGCACTGGACAAGAGCAGTCAGACGTGGGTACTGGTGAAGGGGCCACTGGTGTCCTCTCACTCCTCCTCGCTGTGCCTATCAAGGTGGGCAGTGGGCAACCGGCTGACAAGGAAGAGGGGGAGGAGCATTCCCGGTAGGAGGCAGAGAGGCCACGGAACACATGCGTGGGCGGAGCCAGCACACGTCTTCTAGAAGGGGATGCAAGTTCAGGCGGTTGTGGGATGGAGCACAGAAGTGTACAGCCTGGTGCGGACAGGTCACGAGGGGGACCTGGGTGTGGTGGTAAGGGTCTTCCTTTGGACTCTGTCGTCGTCTCCTGGCAGCTGTTAAAGTTGCGACAGAAGGATCAAGCTGGCGTCCCTTCAAGGGGGTGGGGGTTCAGCGAGTATCTTTAGCTGATTCTCGTGGAGGAAAGGCTGGGTATTGCTCCCTCAGGCACAGTGGGAGGTACCACTGCTCCCAAGCCCTGCGGTACCAGGGCTAGGGGCGATGGTGTGCTGAGGCACCTCCTATGGGCCAGTCAGGGGAGGGCTGACATGGGCGGGGTCAGGGGGCTGACGCTCAGCCCAAGGGTCCTTACCTGTGTGCCCACAGCTTCTGAATGATGCTGTGCCTTTAGGCCATCAAGAGCAATGCGATAAGAAACTATCAAATTCTATATTTAAAAATGTCTTGGACTTCCCTGGTGGCTCAGTGGTAAAGAATCCAATGCAGGGGATTTTGATCTTATACAATGCAATGACTTTTATCCTATTCAAACCCAATGCAGTGGGTTTGATCCCCGGTCCAGGAAGATCCCTCATGCTGCGGGGCAACTAAGCCCATCGCCACGAGTACTGGCCAGCACTCTAAAACCTGTGCTGCACAACCAGAGAAGCCCGTGCTCCGCAACTAGAGTAGCCCTGCTTCCTGCAACTAAAGAATGGCCACATGCAGCAACAAAGACCCAGCACAGCTGTCAACAAATGCTTAAAAAAAAAAGTCTCCACCTTTGCATCCAAACTTGCACATCTGAGTTTCTGACTGCGTTTACTATTGTGCTCTGTCGGCCAGGCTCTCTGCTGGTGTTTGTGGGTCTCTCTCGCTGCCTTTCTATCTATTGGTTTCTGCCTGTCACTTCCTCCTGGCTCCTTCTAGGTCCCTTCCACAACTTATAAAAATATATGAAAGGCTTTAAAAAAAAAATTGTTTCCTGTTACACATGAATGAGACATTTTGTAGTTCTCATGTTTTCACTTAGTTTTTATTCTTGTTGTTGTTTTATTAATTATGAGCTTTCTACACCCCACCCACTGGAATCAGCAGCATTAAAAAAAAAAAGGGGGGGGGGGACTTCCTCGAGAGTCCAGTGGTTAAGACTTTGCTTTCCAATGCAGGGGGTGTGAGTTCGATCCCTGGTCAGGGAACTAGAGTCTACATGCCTCAAGACCAAAAAACCAAAACATAAAACAGAAGCAATATTGTAACAAATTTAACAAAAACTTTAAAAATATGTTTAACCACGTTAAAAAAAAAAGCTTCTCTTGCTAGAACAGGGTAGCTCTAGCGTCTGAGGACCACAGTAGGTGACAATCAACAGAATTCTGCTGGAGTTGGTTAGGAATTTCTCATTTTATGTCATTTTCTCCAAATTACAAAATTGTTTCTGGTCCTGTGCTGACTGTCCTATTTGGCCCTGACCTGCCCCTTTCAGCCTCAAATCCAATCAAATGCTTTAAGTAACCATCTTTCTGTAGGCACAGTCCAACACTGCATACACCCGGTGCCACAGAGGGCTCCGAGCATGTCTCTGCTCTGCTCCCTGTTGGAAAGCTGCTCTCCTTTCCTCGATTCCCACTCTCTCGTCTATTAGATCTTACACTTACAGACAGGCCCGTGTCCACTTTGCTGTCCTCCTCGAAGCCTCCACCCATGTTAGTGTACACAACTAGCTCCTGCTGTCCCTTTGTGGCCCGCAGCGGCTTGTGTACAAGCAGATTCCCCTCCAAACGAGTGACAGATCCAAGGAAAAGAACCAAGTGCTTATCCACTGTAGGATTCCCCACTAATGATAAACATTGTATCCTGCATATAGTATTTACTCAGTGAAAACTTTATGGAATAGATGTTTGTTCTGAAATGAAATCAACATACACAGGATAGTGTCAGAATTTCTCTTCCCAACAGTGCAAGGTGAGCAAGAAAACAAGAGACGCCTGTCTTCTATTAGTATGTGGAAGCCAGTTTAAGTCTTGAAATGAGAGCTCATGTCATAAATTGTTAAAATCCTAAAGCATTAAGGCACACTGAATTATTTAAATCCTTTTCATCTGAAAGCTGTTAAATATAAAAAAAACTTCCATATACTTAGGGGGGGAGGAAAAAAAAAACACAACCCAAACCAAGGAGCTCCTATGAGGAATGAAAGCAAGAATTTCAGTCAGCTCACTAATTTTAAGGATTTCACTCATAGTATGAGCCATTAATCCACATGAAATTCTGAAAGTGAATTATATGCAGATCAGTGGGAAAATCCCTGGAAGAGGAAATGGCAACTCACTCCAGTATTCTTGCCTGGAGAATCCCAGGGACGGAGGAGACTGGTGGGCTACAGTCCACAGGGTTGAAAAAGTCAGACACGACTGAAGTGACTTAGCATGCATGCACAGCGGAAAAATATTTTATCTTCATTAAGAAACTGTAATATCAAGGATACATTGTTGGTCCTAGGGGTATTCTCAAACAAGGAAATAAAATTCCTTCATTTCTGGATGCATGAAGACCTGTAACAGTTTCAAGTCTTCAAGAGTAAGTTGGGGCTGAATTTGTTCCTGTGTTTAAGTAAATAAGGAGGAAATGAACACCACTAAGACTCGCCCTCTTTAGTTCTCCTTAAAGCAAGATGCTTGAAACTGCCACTCAGGTAACAGGGATGGCGGGGGGAGCCCACATGCTGCAGCAGGGGCAACAGAGCCTGGGAAGGGGTGCAAACACGGTCACAGCAAGCACTAGATTTTGTTTTGCCTTTTTTTTTTTTTTTCCCCAGCCAGGTTGCAGAACTTGTGGGATCTTAACAAGGGATGGAACCTGGGCCCTGGCAGTGAGAGCACCGAACCCTCACCACTAGACCACCAGGGAATCCCCAAGTATCATATCTCTGAGTCTTGTCTCTGAATAGATAGCTTTGGAAGGTCTGTTTAAAATACGTGTTAAAACAAAAAGCACCCACATTGTCAGTAATAGTATGAAGGCTTAAATCTGTAATAGAGAAAACATCCAAAAACAACTTGTGTCCTTATCAATACTGAGTCCTTAGCAAGAAAGCCAAGATTCATTAGGATGAGGATGCCAAGTCCAGTCCATGGAATTCTCCAGGCCAGAATACTGAGTGGGTAGCCTTTTCCTTCTCCAGGTAACTACTCCAGTAGTGACTACTGTTGAGGAAGTCTCTATCTGCCAAGCACGAGATTAGATCCTTTATAAACACATTGAGCAGACTTCATAAGACTGATGTACAGTGGACATTATCATCCCTTTTATACAGATTAGGAAGTAAAGGCCCAGGGATGTTAGGGAATTTAGACATAGTCCTACAGTGGTAAAGAGGGAGACTGGGTTCATCTAATTTTAAATACACCTCAAGCTCTTAATGAGCTTATTATATTGATGAACTTATTCTGCCAGCTGGATTCGGTGCTCACCCTGGACTATTACACACTCTACTCTGCTGGCCCACTTTTATGTCTGGCTGGCTGGCTTTAGCCATTTAATCATTAGCAGCATTTTTAGAAGAAATAGGATTAAAAAAAAGCTGACAACTGAAATTTAAACTATATGTAGTATATAAAGGGCCACTTTTTTTTTTTTAAACATAGAAGATATATGTTTTTTAAGTCTAGGTCTCCTATTCATTCTCTAACTGATCAAAGATTAGCACCATCATCAATCCTTGCCTGGCAATCCACGACACTGATTTCAGTAGGATGGTATATACAAGGGCACGCCTGAGAGATGCGGAGTTCACTCGCCTATCTTTCCAGGGCAACGGATGACTCTGCTGTCACCCTAGGGTTTCATCACAGGGAACATAAGCAATGCCTGGGAGCACCACCCCAAAGTTGATTCACAGATATCCCAGCCCTGGAAGGGATCTTATATCAGAGCCCTTCTGCTTACTCTGCCTGGTGACAGCTACTAGTTCACACCTAGGCGTCAGCTCTGAATAATTCAATTTCCATCACAAGGTCTTCATGTATTTAACATGGGGAAAAAGAAGATGGAAAGGAAAAATATAATTTTAATAGGCTCTACATTTTACTTTTACATGCTAGAATTAGGCTGTTTCTATTACTATTTCCTTGAATTTTTATATAATGAGCTTATGAATTTGACTCACCTACATTTAGAATACAACCTGAACACCTCTACACCCACCAGTGGTACACTGGGAAATGCTTAAAAACCAGCTCCTTGGGGGAAAAATACTAAGTATCAAAATGTTTATTATGAATTATACTAGTAAAAGGATGTGGAGTATATAATTTACAAGTGATAAGAAAATATATGACACCCTCTGTTGCAAATTCCATAGAGCCAAATGATTCTAACAGAATGTTTGTTGACTTTTGCCAAACTCTTGTCTTTATACCTATCTTATGATTACAGCTGATGAATGCATAGAGTTCTGACACAAATGTTGCTTGAAATTTTCACTTAGGTTAAAGAATAAGATAAAAGCGAAATCATAAAAATACATGGTTAAGATACACAGAAATCCAACTGTTTGTAAGTTTGTGACTTTTCTGATGAGCTGGACAAGATTTTTATGTATATTTAACGTTAAAATATTAGATGTTAATTAGAGATTTGCAGTGACCACCACTGTCCAGTATTATATTTCTATCATGTGGCTTATCATATAAGACAAGGGCCTCTAGAGAAGAGGTAACAGTAAAATGCAGTACAATAATTAGGAAATGAGGAGCTTAAATCTTCCTTACCTTTTTTTAAAATATGTAATTTAATTGTTAAGTCTAAACAATTTTCAATAATGGTTGTGCTTATTAACTGGTTGGTAAAACTCTTAAAATTTAACAACTGGCTCTTGATGGCTGACACAGCTGACTTCAGCACACCACTGCCCTCACCCTCTCTTAAAATGCTCGTTTTTTAAAGCTATGCTCAATTGTAGGGGAAATTTACACGTATGAAGCAATCCATAATCCCAATGCTCTCACACTACAGTCAAAATTACATCATTAGAATAATCACAGTGAGAAACCAAAATGATCTTTTAACAGGTTGCCCGATTCAACAAGGAATTTGCCCCCCAAACTGAGCCTGTACAAATGCAAATTTTTGAAATATACTTTTTTCATTTTTATTGCTATCTACATTCAGAAAAATAATAAAAGGGTAAGACAAGTTTCTCCATTGACAGATAAATGTATCGCATCCTATATTCAAATATATGCACTAAAATGGCTTTAAATCAAAGGACAAATGTCTCCAAATAATACAATTCAATTTAGATTATTATTTTAGAAAAATAAGAAAAAGTGTGGCTATGTTGGAATAATAGAGGAGATTTTACCTTAAAAGCCCTTTCCTGATGGCTCAGACTGCAATGCAGAATCCGCCTGCAATGCAGGACACCCAGGTTTGATCCCTGGCTCAGGAAGATTGCCTGGAGGAGGGAACGGCTACCCACTCCAGTATTCTTGCTTGGAGAATTCCACGGACAGAAGAGCCCAGCAGGCTAGAATCCATGAGGTCACAAAGAGTTGGACTCAACTGAGTGATGTTCACTTCACTTAAAGAGGGCATTGGAAATGTATCAATTATTTGAACTCCCCTCCTGTTTTGATCACTTTATACTTCAATTCTACTTTTTTAAGAGTACCTGAGTCACCGAGTATTTTCCATAGAAAATTTTATTAAATTTAAGTTTCTAGCTAAGGAGTGTGAAATTGGACCCAGTCATCCAAAATTAAATCATTTGTATTTTTCTATGAAATAGAAGCAGTATTAGTCTTCGCAGTTAGGGAAAAGAATCACTTACTACTTATGACTAGTCTTTGTAAGTTATGGATGCCACAGATTTTCACCATTTGCTGGTATACCACATAGGAAGAAATATCCCACTTTAGTATTCAAAAGCAGGGGCCACGGTTCAAGTGCAGACTGTGTGTGTGCTTGGCCTGCTGCTATGAGGTCCACGGCAGCATGATGCTCTTGTAGAGCTAGCGTCTACCAAACCTGGGGCTCAGAAAGTGCTTCAGACAAAGGAGGATAACTTATTTAGGTAGCTGGTAACCTCCCCTCCAAATCCCCATCCTTTGGGCCATTTAAAATGATCTTTCATTCTCTGCCTTTATTCTCAAGCCTATGGAATGGGGAGGAGCAGCTGATGGCCGAGCAGACTTGGGTGAAAGACCCCACCTGGCCGGGCCGAGCTGCCTAAGCTTTGGACGGGGGTGGGTTCCTTTTATGGGAGCCCATCTCCCAGATTGTGTAGCCTTGAGTGTGGGTTTCATGCAACCCGGCTTAACCCCTCAGAACAGCGAGGGTTTTATTCGCACTACCACCTGTGACAGGAATACAAATGAAGTCTGGATGATGCGGTAAAGATGACGGTTGGATTCTATTCACACAGAGAGAAGGAAGGGTTCCACTCTGTCCTTCGTGCTGCTTTTGAACATTCGCTGGTTGCCAGCTCCTGAGATAATCAAGGTGGTGGCACAGAGCCACACAGAGTGTCCACCTCTGGTCGGCAGAGGCTATACTGAGTCCTCTGGCCCCAGAAAAATGTGACTTTCTTCAAACGACTCTGTAGGGGAGAGTAGGCACAACCATGTCCCCACCTTTTCCCTCCTCCTTCCATCTGAAAAGGAAGAGCTCACTGTATGAGATCTGAGCATAGACGAAGGAAAAAAGGGTTTCCCAGGTGACGCTAGTGGTAAAGAACCTGCCTGCCAATGCGGGAGACCTAAGACGTGGGTTCAACCACTGGGTTGGGAAGATTCTCTGGAGAAGGAAATGGCTACCCACTCGAGTATTCATGCCTAAAGAATCCCATGAGCAGAGAAGCCTGATGGGCTACAGTCCAGGGTCGCAAAGAGTTGGACACAACTGAGTGACTTGGCACACAGCACACACGAAGGAAAAAATATGCCTTTCCTCCGAATGTGGGAAAGATGTCTACTGAATATATACTAAATACTGTGACAAGTACTTGCTGGGAATGTTTACACAGCTCCTTATTTCTTCAACAACTGTGCAACCTAGAGGCTATGATTCCTAAATTCTATATGAGGAAACCGAGTCACAGAGAGCGAAAATAATTTGCTCAGCTTCAAAAAGTTTGTAAGAAACAGAACCAGGATTCATGCCTAGCTTCCACCTGGTTTGATTCTAAGGTCCCTGCTCTTTCTAAAAAACAATTTATTAAACTAGTAATAGTCTTAAAATATCAGACTGGTCGAGAAGTGAAAAGTATGCCTGGACTTTTCGTTCGGGTTTTAACTTCTGCTTTTCCTTTTCAAAACACGTTACTTTTCAAATTAATGGGAACATTATTATAAGAGGGAGACGTGACAGGGCGTTTATTGTTGCTACTTCTTGGGTGGTTGTGGTGTGCGGCCTTATGATTACACCCACAGTGAAAGTATGGCAGAGTCCCAGCGTGACACGTCTTAACGTGTTTCATGGTTTGAAGGGGGGAATACCAAGGTTTTGCAAAACTGTAAAACCTTGTGCAAGACCTTGATAGTAAAACACATACATATGTAACTGTTTTAAAGTACGGAAGTTTTACCTAAAAATCTGATGTTCGCAAAAATGAACCATTCAAAATTTCCAGAAACACAAAACAAGAAGCTTAGTGATTTCACCACTGCAATGATATCAGCACCTAGAAATGTGGCAACTTCAGAGCACTGCAACCTTAAACTGGTTATTTCTCCTAGAAAATTTTGGGACTATGATTTCATCCATTTGCTGGTACCAAATTGAGATGAAACTGAGTTGTTGGTAACTAGTGAATCTTAAAACAAAAAGAAGAGATTAAGGCAACTAAGGCAGGCATTGAACAGACTCTCTGTGAAAGCTGAACGTTACGATGATATAATTTTGATGAGAAACCAGGAAATACTCATTTTTAGAGTGGGCTGGTATCAGAACCTGTCTTGTGGATGCTATGTGTGTGTGTGTGTGTGTGTGTGTGTGTGTGTGTGT